>JAVJIF010021583.1:0-65112 GCA_038442645.1 Agave tequilana
AAACCCTAGACTCTAGAAGAGTCTGTGGCCGCATTCGAACCCTAGATCTCCCCCAATTCCTCTCACCGAAACCCTCGTAGTTATCTTATCAGTTAGCAGCACGAAGTTCGCGTGATCTTTGTTCGGACGATTGAGGACACTGCTGTTTTGTTCTGGTATTTTTTCTTACTCTCTTGCCGGATTTTGTTTCTACCTATGTCAGTCGTTTGTTTTGATCTGCTTGCTGGCTTTTGGACCTCAACTTTTGTGGGATTTAGTTAGATTGCTTATTGATGGATTTAGGTAATTTGATGGGAGTGCTTTGGCCACGATTAGTAGTGTATTGCGGTGAAAGGAGAGGGGTTTCCGATTCTTTAGTTTGATTTCTTACTCTTTTACTAGCTTGTGCTACATATATCAAGTTTTGGCTTTAATCTGATGTTTGCCAGTGCGATCATTGTTTTTTGAACTTCAATTTGGAGCAGTAGGTTGGAATTTTTTCTTATTGATAGATTCATGTAGTTTACTGGAGGATTTTGGCTGAGGTTAGTTGGATGCAAGAGAAAAGGATAGGGATTTGTGATTCTTTAGCTTGATTTTTTACTTCTAGAGGTGGAACATGCTTTGTTATTGGGATCATGCAGAAATTTAGAGTATTTGAATTGGCTTTTGTTCTGTTATTAATTTGTATTTGACATGAAAATTTACTTCTTTATTTGATTTCCCAGTCTTGTGGTATATTGTAAGAAATTGAACATAGTCCTTTTTACTGTTGCAGGTTCATTGCATATTGGTTTATTTTCACAAGTCTGTTATCAGCTAACTGAATGGCAACATCTTTGGACATGTCATTGGATGATCTGATTAAGAACAGAACTTCTAGTCAGAGAGGGAGAGGGCAAGGCCGAGGGCGGGGCCGTGGAACGGCCTGGGGACGAGGTGGGGCCACCCGTGGGAGGGGAGTGGGAATGGCTCGCCAAGGGCCTCTTGGAGTTAATTCTCGCCCGTCTATGTACAAGATTGCCAAGGCAAGCCCGAAATCTATTGCTGTTTTTTGAATGCATTGAAGAATCTGAATTATTTTAGAAACCAAATTATGGAGGGATGATGTATAAGCCTTTTGTATTTGGAGAGGCTCGAGCACTTAAATAGGAGTTCTTGCCTTCAGTGCTTATACATTGTTAATAGCTGGTAAATGGGGAATTTCAAGAGATCTTGTTGCTAAATGTGGAATTTCGACATTGCCGGCCTTCGTTTATTATGCTTTGCTAGTTCATGGAGTATTTTTGCTGAGGAGCTTACCGGGTCATATTGGGAACTGGAGCTCTCACCAATTGCTTATCACCAACATACGTGTAATGGGTGGAATTCTCGACCTCCATTTATTATCTGCATGCTTTATTACCACCTCATATAGGCTTATTTTGATCCTAAAGCATATTGATACAGTAGCAATTGCAGTGCTGTAGGAATATTTAGTTTGGCCGGATTTGTTGATCCCTAATTGTCTCTTCAAGGCGCTGGATTGATCAGTACAATGGTTCTGTGCTAACATATTCTTCTTCCAATCTGAATCTTTGTCACATATTTTCGTCAGTCTTTCAGCAGAGCGAAGGACTTGATATGGAGACATGATCTATTCGATGAAAGCATGAAAGCTGCCGGTCTTACTGGAGTTGAAACCGGTACAAAATTATACATTTCAAATTTGGACTATGGGGTATCTAATGAAGATATAAAGGTATAATGCTTTGGCTGCCTTTTATGTAATTTTTTGTTGAAGTTTTGAAATCAATGAGTAATATGTTCTTCTATGGTTCTAGGAGCTGTTTTCAGAGATTGGTGCTCTTAAGCGGTGTGCAGTTCATTATGACCGAAATGGTCGCCCTAATGTGAGCTTCTTTTCTTCTCTCTTTCCGCAAGCACACACATCAATTTTCCCCATGTTTTAAGCAAATAATTGAATGGCTCATGCTTCTTTGTTGCATTTCCTAGCCTTCATAGGCTCTTTATACAATTGAAAAAAATCCACAACCTTCAGTAAGTAGCAAAATATGGAACCTGAACTGCTAAAATTTTTATTCCATATGGATCCAATTAATTAATCGAACAGTTTACTTTCAGCCCCCTTTTAATGTTAATGCAATGACTTGTCAAGAAGGTTAAATTGTGATTTACAGTCCTAACCGTTCTATAGGATGCCACCATGGGTAGTTTGATTTAATTCACTTTCTCTGTGCAACTGGTCGAATGGTTCTTTTTATATGTTGCTCTCCAATTCTTATTGTGAAAGAGATGACTGATGAGTCTATGAAGATAGGAAAATGCCTATGAACTACTCACTTTTGTTTTGACTTCTTGAGCCCAGTGATTAGGTTATATGCATATATGTTAATGGATATTAGGCTGCCATTTGCAGTTCTCATGACTGCAGATCACCCACAAAATATCTACTTAATTTTCTAAATTTCTTACTGTTTATTTAGTAACTCACTTCCAAAACATGGTTGGATTTTTTCTGATGGGTAGAATATCACACAAATCAGGGGCAAGAAATGGGTACGAAATCCTTTGTTAAAAAATGCCATATATTAACCTGAAGCATCCTCTGTCTAAAACGTGAAATCCTTTTGACTTAAACATGAAAGTAATCCATTTCTAAAGAAAATAGCTTAAATGATCCCGAATTGCATGGGCAGATACCTTCATTTGCAACTTCATATCACTATACATCATTTGTTTGCAGTGTGTTCCATAAAGCTCTTGAGGAGCTTCTTAAATTTTCTTAATCTATACAACAAATAATTTAGTTCTCAAAAAGAGTTCTTTTTTGGAATAAACTAATTCATAGTCTAAATAGTTTGGTGCTTCCCGATGGATCTGCCCCATCATCCTCCATCAAATTTAATGACGACTGGTTGATGCTAAAGGTGAAAATTCCATCTTTCTTGGTGTTTTGGGAGATCCATTGCGGCTTGGAAGCATCCATGTTGAGAAATCACCATTTTCTTTAACATGATCTAAGGCACGTAAGGAACATGATCCCAATGGCATGGGTATGGATAACAACACAATTGGCATATTTATCATTTTGGCACATACCATAAAGCAGGAGGGAACTTTTGGAATCACCCAAGTCTTAACTCATAAACACTTTCTTTAGTTTACATGTAACCTTCCAGCTAGCAACCAATGCGGATAACTATTGCTGATTTCACTTTGATATGTGGGTAGAATATTTGAAACTGTTTTATCGCTGGCACTAAAAGAGATGTTCTATGTTGGTTGCAATATGGGTAAAAAACTGGATTCAATAACAGGTATTTGGTTTTTTAACTTTGGATTCTATTTGGTAAATCTAGTTCTAAAACCCTGTAAATCTATATCCAGGATCCATTGAACTTATTCACTTAAAGGAAAAATAGATTACTGAAATGGTAAAACCAAAATTTTTAGACCCTTTTAGCTAAGATTTGGGAGTTGCAAGGGAGGATAACGATCTACATTGAAGATAATGTTCATGAGTTGTGCATATTTTGTTTGCCTATCTTGTTCTTTTCTGATGCAAATCAAAATTAGCTTTATGACACTGTGGATTTTATATTTTGGACAATTTTGTTTTGATATGCGATTTATTGGCTATATGGCATTTTTTTTATAATGTTTGAAAAGACTTTGTCTGTAGTTATATTTGTTAAGTAACTACACTCAGTGTTATTGGTGGTTAATAATTATTCCTTGATCATACATGTACATGTTCACTCTATTTAAGATAGACACATGTTGACTTTATCGAAGACTTTTGCCCCAAAATATGATCTAATGAAGTAGCATATGATTGGATGTGTTGAAGTATCTTTGTGCTCTTAGGTTGTTATGTTGTCTGCAACATTGTCTATGACTTCCTCTTGGTTCTTGTGCCGTGTTTAAGTTTCGATTCATGTTCTTGCTTCCCTCTTTGCTACTAAATCAATTGAATGCTGTGCATGCCAAAAGTAACATCAAGGTCTTTCCTTTTCCCAAGGTGATGATTTCATGCTCCGTTTTTTGTCTTCTATGCAGTGTTCCAAATAGACAAACACAATGCCATCTTATGTTCTATGTAAAGAAATTCAGTTCCTGTGATGTATTCTTGCTACATCAGGTTTAATCTTATAGAACTCTATGCTGCCCTGTAGACAATTGCTTTGCTTTTCTGATCTACATCAAACACTCTTCCTCCTGTACAAAGTTATTATACTATACAATACATGTTCTTGATAAGAATGAAAATTATTAAGCTTACCACTTACTTTTTCTGCTGCTTCGTCTAAGATATACTTGCACTCATGGCTTTTTTATATCTATACTCTTGACAGGGTTCTGCAGAAGTGGTGTTTACTAGGAGAAGTGATGCAATGGCTGCCTTAAAGCGTTACAACAATGTGCAGTTGGATGGAAAAGCTATGAAAATAGAAGTGATTGGCACCAATATTGGCTTGCCAGTTACCCCTCGCATTAATGTCGTAGGTGGAGGAAATGGAAGAGGAAGGAGGACAGTAGTCATGACGTATGTAGTTTTCTCCTACTCTTTATTATCTGGGTCGCCTTTTCATCTATTTTATAGTTTAACTACTCTCCCCTTGTATATATTACTGTTGATAATTGGATGTGCCAGTGAAAAAGGTTGATTGCCATATTTTAGGTATAATCGAGTTGTTACTGAATGCTCTCTATTTTCAGTTTAACTAATATCTTCTGCCATATGAACCTAGAGTTTGAGGGAAGTATTTTATGTCAAGAAGTATAAAACATGCTTATGTCTCTGTTCAAGTCTAGTTAACATGGACAAGGATATGGAATGCAAATATTATACAGATAAAACTACATGTAATGTCTCAAACAAAATAACCATTGGTTAGTTTGCCAAAACTTGATAACTATATGTTAGATTAATTTCTAAACTTCGCACTTTTGCTTGCTTCCTTTCATAAACGATTCAAGATTTGATAATAATAGATCATGATAGAAAAATAACCGTTATGCCACCACTGCCATTAAAATTAAGGATATGAAACATGGGAAGTTTATCATACAGGAGACTTATGTTTTGGCAAAGCCCATTGCAAAGTTATTTATTTATTTATTTATTCAATACCTGGCTTTGCCCATACGGTTGGATCCTCCTGGTGCACAAGTGCATCCAGAATGCATCAAGTCTCAGTTTAATTTCCTTTCTTTTTTATATCTTCTCCTTACTCCTTTATTATATTCGTATCAATTTAGTTAGGTGTGTTGATGTGGGGATATTTTTTGGCTTTATCGCACATGTATATGACATGTCCTGCATTTCGTGTTAGACATGGATTCAACTCCTTCTGAGAATCCTCTGGGTGACCTAGTTGTTTGCAATTTCTTCACAACTATAGCTGACACCCTCCCACTTCAAAGCAAGTATTTAGATGTTTGAGTGATTTTAGTAATTGGATATTTACTTGTAGCTGCTCTTGCGTGGGTTTCTATATTTTATGAATTGATAAGTACCATGCTACTTCTCTCTCTTTATTCTTTAATTTTTAGATGTTCACCGCAGGTGAGAATCCCCTGCTTTCTAAATCATAAATTTAAGAATCCATATCTGTTTATATTTTGATAGGCTTTGGTAGAGTGCTCCAATGCCTTTTATTTCTTTAACTTGTCAATCTGATGTGTCAATTAAATTTTTTATCTTGTTAGGATAATATTGAACTGAGATCTATATTGATTGGATATAACTATGCCCGACAGTACTGAACACTTTTATGAGGTGCCGCTATAACTTTGAAAATAAGATTGTCTTTGATGTAAAACCAGGGTGTGACTTTTGGAGGATTTTGGAGGATGAGGAGGGATTGAAGCGGGGAAGACGACTGTTGCCGTCGGATTTTGAGGAAAGGAGGAGGAACAGTGAATTTTGGGATTTTTTTTTTTTTGGAAATGTAAATGAACAGGGAAATCTCTCTCTCTCTCTCTCTCTCTCTGAATGGATCTGGAATCTAGATTTGGGATTTGTATATGAGAAGATTTTGGAACAGGAGGAAAATTGAAGGCGATTGAAAACCAGGGCTCTGATACCAAAATGATGTAAAACCAACTTGGATTGCAACCTTCAAATTGTAACTAAAATTTGAACTTGAGAACAGGATAAGTTTTTGGGTTTCTACCCCTTACGCGGGCTTCTCACCCCAGAACTCGAGAGCAAATAAACTCAAGAATTAAGCCAGATAATTTGAGGAAATTTTAGTCATTCAATTGTCCCTTATTCATTGAGTTGAGCCTCTTTATATAGGCTCTTATAAAGTGAACTTCTCGGATATAACCGATGTGGTACTAAAAGCAAGATAAACAAAACACAAATTTTCTAAATAAGCTAAGGCATGAAAAGATAAATGGGAGCTGGCGTGATGTCCTCATCAGTCTTACTATAGAAGTCACTCATAAAACTTTAGATGATTCATCTGAGCCTACTTTATTAATATGAAGATGTCTCATGTGTATCTGCACTGCGTAAAAGTTTGAACCATCTGTAGTTAATTACACCAATTTATTATTTTTCTTAAACATAGCTAGTGTCAAAATATGTTTGGGGGTTTCAGATTTAAAATGCATCAATCGTAGTCGAGAAGACAATAGAAGAGTATAAATATTATCTTATATTGGATGAGATTACAGTATTTATAAATTCTTCTCCCAGTTTTCAGGATCTTCACATATTAAATATCTGGAGCAATCTTGGAGCAGGCAATTATCTGATGGTGTCTCATTCATAGAGAAGAATCGTATATACCATGGTCCAAGATAACTTCATAATTCAATTTTTCTGGGTGTCAGACATGAACACTCAGACAAGTTGAACCCCACAAAGGTATGCTGGAGGTGGTATTATGGTACCATTTGATATTACCATGGAATGAAAAATCAGCCGATTCCGATACGAATCGGCTGATTCGTAACGGCATCAGCCGTGACCGTGATGAATTCGGCCTTCAAAAATTGGGGAATTGGGGAAACGGGGGGATCGCCTCAGAATCTGCCGATATCGTCTGGAATCTGCCGATATCGACCAAAATCGGGCTGTTAGGGGGGGGGGGGGAGAGAGATCAGAGAGAGAGAGAGAGAGAGGGGGGAGTTCGAGGGGGATTGGGTGTGTGGCGAGAGAAAGAGAGGGAATGTGATCCAAATTTATTAGAAAAAATATTATCTAATTAATTTATCTATTTTTTATTAAAATACTTTATGTATATACATTTTAACTTTACATCAGCTATTGTATTTTATAAACTTTTCCAAAATGTGATTCAAATTTCATCAAATTATTTCAAAAATATGTCAAAATGCTACTGATTATCTAAACAAGTTTAAAAATAATTCTTTTTTTTTTAAAAAAATTACCGATTCCGATTCCACGGAGAAGATTCGGCCAATTCTGGAACTACTATTCCCATACCGATTCTGAGTTTTTGAACCTTGATATTAACACTTCTTATGAGTCAAGTAACAAGTAAAGTAAAAGGCTAAATCAATTTTATCAAACTATGCGCTAATTAATATGTTCATGTTTAAATACACGAACAAATTAGTTGCATAGATTCATTAAATATAGTCATGTTCCAGTGCCCAATTTTCGAGGTTCCTTTTTTGAACACGTGCCATCACATGGAAAGTTGAGACTTGTGCTCCATCTTCATGTGAGACTGGACATACTCAGGTGCTTTTAAAGTTGTGCGGGAAACTATGCAATGGTTTCTATGAAAGATAGATTGTCTTAGTTTTGATTTAGAATTAATGAAAAAGTTTTGACGGTATGTTTAGTCATGGAAACTTGGGAGATGATGAGGAAGTAAATTCTTCAACAACAAGGATATGCTTCTTCCTGATCATGAGAAATAGTTCAGCCAGAAAGGATGCTTTTCTAGGACATCACGGATTTTCTGGAACTGCCTCTGTCAAGGATATGCAAATTCTTGCGTACTAATGATTGCCTATGCTTTTTGCCGACATTAACTCACAGAAACAGAAGAGTCAGCCATGTGATATATTATATTAGTCGCAAAAAGCTTCTTGTAGCTGCAAATCTTAACTATGACCTTTCCATTTTGTATTTCTTGTCATCTGATTGCTACAAGTAATTTCTAACCATTATTTTATGTTAAACCATTTCTGATAGTTTAAAGTTTTCCAGGCCGGAGTTTGGTCGAGGCGGTGCACGGCCCTTCAATCGCGGATCGGGGTGAGTTCATATCTGGTTTAATGTCTCCTGTTGGTCAAACTTTTTTCTCCGGTGCAGCTGTTTCCTGACATGGCTGTTACTGCTCTATAACTTCAATATTTTCATATTTCTGACTTTCACATATTTCAAGACCTATGGAAGTTGCTTGCCATGTGTTTCTGTGATTTACTTAATGAATCAATCCTGTTTTCATTCAAGTCATTGTAATTTCATGTTTGTAGGCCATAAGGCTTCTCATTTGCGCCCACTTTTTCATGTCACATTTCTTGCTACATGTTATGTCTATGAATTGAATCGGTATGTGGTATGTCTATGAATTGTTTGCTGACCGCAGAACATTACTGGTGCCTCTTGGCAATTCAACGTCTACATATTTCTTCAATCATTACTGCCGTTGGTGTTTGCAAAACTTGTTCTTGGCCCCATATCTACATATTTGGTATTATATGGTTGAAACTATGATGCATCATGTTGTTAGTATCTAACGATGCCTCACCTTATAATGCCAATTATATAGCTCCTATATAATCCAGCTTGGAGTGGGAATCAAGATATGATTTTATCGTACTTTTGTAAAGGTAGTTTTTTTGCCACAGAGCGGTTTGAGGTCCACTTAACCCCTAATGTCACATGACTATTAGGTGACCCACACTCCCCCTAATTTCCCTTAATTAACCAGCTGACCCATAATAATAACCCCATTCAGTTCTTGACTGCCAAAATATTAGTGCACTTTATTGTTAGTAGGGGAATCAGTGTGCTATTAGGGGAGATCATGAGGGAGGTTCACGTGCTTGTCACGTCTCGTGATGTTTCATGGACACAAATTTTACCACCATGTAAGGTCCTTGAAGGAGGTTTAATAAAGAAATTGATAGTATATTGGGATTAGTGTAGAACATGTGATAGTACAAGATTTCTTTATTTTGCAATTTATCCCATATACTTTGATTTCAAAAATCCTCTAATATCATTAAAAATATGAGTTATATATAAAAGAAAAGTATTAGATTTAAAAAAAGAAGTGAAAGTACTGCATGATATATATGCTTCCCAGTCGACGGCAGAAAATTGAGTTCTTTCTTGAATATTCTTGTTTGGCAAGTTCGTAAAACATAACTTTTGCAAGCTACATTTAGATCCGTGAGTTTGTGGGTATAGTGGTTTACCACTAAAACTTAATTTTTGGTGAACTCATCATAATAGCCTTCATTTTTTTCTTGTTAGTGTTACAATGTTACTAATGCGACTCATGCTCACCCCAAAGGGATCTTGAGTCCATTATGGTGGGACATTTGCATGTTAAACTACCTAAAGACCATTCTTCAAGTTCATCTTTAACCAATAAAACAATTTTAATTTTTCAATTCCATGCCATATTGGCTTAAATATATATTTTTATGTTATAAAATCCCTCTAATATCATAGAACCAATATAAGTAAAACCACTACACACTGAAGGGATTTTGAGGGTCCCATTAAGATGGGACACTATGCATGGGAAACAAAATGAAAGCCCATTTTTCAAATTCGTTTTAACCACACATTATCACGGTTTTAAATATCAGTCGATATACCTGTATATCGGTCGAGATATCGGTATTTTATCTAAAACGATACGATAAGTGTAAAATTTTACCGGATTTCATTTTGGACCGATATGGGCTGATATATCGCCATGTGGCCGATATATCGACAATATCCGAGATGAAAATATCCAATATATCGCTACGTGACGCATTTGAGGAGCTTCTACAAGCGCATTTGAGGAGCTTCTATAAAAAGTAATTATCTCCGATGAGTTTATGACCCTAAACTTGTTTTAAATAGTTGCATATAATTTATGGAGGCAATCATATGTATATTCTTCATATGGTATGATGTTCAATATTTAGTACCATAACGCGATATATCACTCGGTATCCGGTATAAAATTTTACCAACCAAAATATCGCCGATATCCGATATTTAAAACACTGCACATTATACACAATAATCTAGTTTTATTCACAAATACCAAACTTATATAGAATCCAGATATGTTACATCAAAAGGGTACAGGAAAAAAAAACAAAAGAAATTCTCGCATGCTCAGAAAGAAGGCGAGTCCACTACTTAAGTTCCGCTACACTCTCGAAGTATTCCTGGTCCTCTGAACTTGGATCTGAGCATGCAAGCTCAGTGTCGTTAGAACGCGACTCAGTGAGTGGTAAAATGAAAGAAGCAATAATACAGTATAATCATAATGACAATTAATATATTACATTTATTTTACCAGTGCTAAAACATACAATAAAGATTAGTAGCAGTGAAGTTAATCTATGATAACTGGGTATATCAGGACTTTGTTAATTCAAGTCTTATTAAAGTAACAAAAATACAACACAGTATAAATTATATGTCAAGAGTCTGTCATTCCATGTCTAGTATTAAAGTGATAGTCATATGGCACAAGTATATTAACACAATATTTTAGGATTATATAATAATAATGGTCAGTATCGCCTGCTATTTTAATCATTCTCTTCTAGTATCCCATACCACTAACAGTCCATATTGGAGACCGTACTCTTGCAGAATTCATCTGAACATGACATGCATGTACCATTATTCGAACAAGGGAGTAACCAAATAATATGTTCCTGATATCATCATTGTTTAATTGTGATGTTATTTGAAACTAAGGTGGAAACATTTGTAAGTCACCTCGAGGGGGGTTGAATATGTGACAAGCTAATCTAATGCAAAACAATGCGGAATTAAAAACTAATTATGCAACCTAAAAACTATTAGGCGAACATAACGTATAACCAAAGAGTGTAGTCGAATTTCCGGCGAAGGGCTCTGGACTATCTCCTCAAGATTCCTCTAAATTAAGAGTTGAGGTGCCACTATGGTTCTCTTGATTGATACAAGTGTGAGCAAACATCCCAAGCATGTATATCAATAAAGCACATGATATATCTAGCATATAGAGATGAACAATAAAAGCATGCAAGATATATAAACACAAGTGAGGGAGAGATAAGCAATCACAAACACGGGAGAATTGTTTCGAGGTTCGAGCACACTTACTCTACGTTCCCGCCTTTAACAATATGAAAGATTTTCGCTAGAATCGATCCCGGAAGATCACTCGGTGCCGCAATACCTTACCGAACTCTCTCAAGAACTTTTAGACCCGCAAGTCCCCCACTTGTTCCCACATAAACAATACATACAAGCACACTAGCTTGCCGAGGCCGCACCTCTACAAATTTCCAATACAAGGGGGTGGAACACTTGGTGATCTCCTTCTCTTGATCACAAAAAACACTCACAATAAATGATCCCTAGAGGATAAATATGGCAATAGAAAGCTCAAGTTTGTGTGAGAAAATAAGATAGATTTGTGGAGGAAAAACTCAAGAAATTGCTTTTGAAAAACACAAGAGAATCACTCTTGTAAAACTCTTTTGATATGAAAGTTAAGCTCTAAAACTTGTAGAGAAAACTCTATTAAAGGTGGGAAAAGCTAGCTCCAAAACTTCTCTAAAAATCTTACACAAAACTGGTCCAAAACACCCCTTTTATAAGACAACAGAAAACTAGCCGTTGGGGGGCCAGATGGCCTGTCGTCGACCGGCCAATGACCATTTTTCAGACCGTTGGGGTTGCCGGTCGACTGCCCGGTCGACCGCACCCAGGTCTTGACCTGTTGGTCGACCGCTCGGTCGACTGAGGCAAGAACCAGAGAGCACTGCTTTCTGGCCGGTCGACTGCTTGGTCGACCGGGGCCAGATCCAGAGAGCAAACTCTCTGGATCAGTCGACTGTCCGGTCGACTGACCCTTAAGCCAGGGCTTTGTGCACGTCCTGTGCATATCAGTCGATCGTTCGGTTGACCGACCTCTGGTAGAGGTCGTCGACCGCCAGTAGCCCAAGATCAGGGTTTAAGGGATTAAAACTTGATCTTTTTTAAAACCCTAAAATTTTATTTAAAACACATAAAAATCCACAAAAATAAGTTCATTGAAATTCTTTGAAATACAAATATGTGTGATCAAAAATCAACACATATTACAAATAAGTTGAACTATTTTTGCGATATAGAAATTTAGCTTTAAACCGAAAATCGTATATTTCAAAATCAAACTTTTAAATGGAAAATAATTTTTTCAAAATTTGTTCAAATACAAAAATAAGATATTAAAACTCATTGGAAGCATAGTGTGTATGGATATGATCCAATACACATAAAATGAAATATCTATATTTTTGACAATAAGCTCTAAACGAAGTTTTGATAAATACAAAACTTAAAAGCATGAACTAGAAACATCTAAGTTTTTCTAAACATTTGAACCATCAATGTGTATGGATGAAATCCAATACGCATATAAACCATGTAAACTTATTTTGATGAAATCTAATCATGAAACATAAAGATGTATAATTTGAAGCCCAAACCAAAACGGTATTTTTCAAAAACAAACTATTTCATACAAAAATACTTATAAATTGTGTGTATATGAGCTTGAGCAATCCACAACTAGTCTATCCTTTAAATCTTATTTAAACCACAAATCTTAACACTTACAAACATAACTCAAGTCTTGAAAATCTTCTGTTGAAAATCTTCTTCTTCATCTTGACTTGGTCTAAACCTTGATCTAAAGAGCTAGACTCCTTTTGAGTACTTGATGCGATCTTGAAGCTCGAGCTCTTGACTTAACGTGCTAGCTTCAAAACTTGACTTCGAATCTTTCGTTAAAGCTAAACACAGACTAAGATCTTGATTAAATATCTGTAACTAAATGAGCACAAGATCATTAGTACTATAACTACATGAGTTAATCATCATCAAAACTAGAGGGGCCAACAATCTCTCCCTTTTTAATGATGACAAAACTCATGGAGTTATATATGCATGTATTAATGATAAGCTTCATAGAAGCTCCCCCTTAACTCATGCATAATAATAACATAAAGATATTCAATGTAAGCGCATAAAACAAACATACATATATGCATAAACAAAAATCATAAGCATGTATATATAAACTCTCTAAATTCTTCTTTTCTTTTTGTCAAGTCATGAACAAAGGGGTGAAGACAAACAAATAATAAAGATATATATGCAATATACATTCATGAAGAGGAGAGACGTTAACTCCCCCTGCATACGTGCATTACATGGAGAAGGGATGACTAAACCCTAATCCACATAAGTATAATATGCAATGTATAGATGAAGATGTTAAGCTCTCCCTACACACGTGTATCACATAAAGAAGAGAGGTCAAGCTCCTCAATATATAAAATACACTCAACATAAATCTATATATGGAGGAGATGTTAAGCTCCCTTTGCATATAGGCAATATCTATCAAACAAATTTTGAAAACAATTTTGATACCATTTAAAACAAATTTTGAAATTTTTTGAAGTCAACAAAATAAATTTTGATATTAATTGAAATCAAATAGTAGTTGACAAAATAAATGTTGGTACCACTTGTAAATAAACAAAATTATTAAGATCATGGTTCACAGTCGCGGTCTCGGTCGCCAACTCGGCGGGCACTGAGACGGATCGGTCTCGATGACTCGGATCGTGTCAGGCGATACGCGCAAAACGTTACATAGAAAGCTAAAAAATTCTGAAAAATCACGATAAATCTTAAAAAAATGTAGACATCCACGTTCATGTATCACATGTCCAAAATATATCACCTAACACACTAAACATAAAGCGAAAGTATAAATACATACGTCGTCGGTAGAAGCATATCAAAATACATGCACAATATAGTAAATTGAACAAACTACATTCATAAATACATGCTAATGTAGTTATTTCTACATTGAATTGCGATGAGATACAAAATTATCATCATAATGCCGAATCGACCGAGTCAATTCCGATTCTCGGCCTAGTCAGTCTCCTCTGAGTTGAGTCCGACCGACTCGTGACTCGGACTCGTCTCGGAGTGGGCCGAGACAGATACGACTCGGCCGACTCGTCTCCGACTCGGCCGAGTTTTTGAACCATAAGATACCAGTTGTAGATTTTGATACCAATTGAAGATGAAACATGAAGTACATTTTGATACAAAAAAAATACCAATTGAAATCAATGCATAAGCTTGTAAAGATATCAATTAACTTTTAGAATTAAGTCAAGCTTAGCATAAACATTTTGTGTTTTAAAACTGTGTAAAGACATTGTAAAACAAGCACAATTAAAATTATATATATGTATGTATGAACATGGAAATACCATTTGAAATTTGAAGTATACATCAAAACTAGTATGAGTATACAAAAATGAAACAACATGAGGATCATGTGTATAACTCATATCATCCACCCTTTCATGCACATGGTAAAAGATATTTCAATAAGGCACACAAGGTATGGTCACCCAACCAACCGCCCTTTAAGGGTAGAAGTTTTAAAAAAATAAGATTTGATAAATAGTTGTAGATTGAAAACACTACCAAATGAAGAATAAATAACTAGTTTAAAATAGTTTTTGAAAAACTAGCTAAAAGTCTTTTAAAACATGAAGCCAATATATATATATATATATATATATATATATATATATATATATTTTTAATGAAACGTGCTAATTTACACAAGAATTGACACTCAAGATCTATAAAGCTCATAAATGCTCATGAAAACAAATACATGAGTAAACATAAGAAATGTGAGCGTATAAGAATCATGTGAATAGCAAATTCATGAAAATAAATCAATAAGGCTCAAAACAATAACTCAAATTAAAATATTTTCCTCAAACATTATATATCATATAATCATGCAAGAATCATCAAACTAGGACATACAATGTACAATCAAACAAATAATTAGGTACATAGAAGAAATAGAGCATGTAAAGATGTATCTCAAAAATTGTGCATGTATAACACAAGTTTTAATAAAATTTGCATATCAATATGATATAGACATATAAATCATAAAAACATGAATCATTCAAAAAAGGAATAGGCATGTAAATCTATTGAAAACATGAATAAAGTTTTTCAAAAATACATGCATAGCTAATAACCAATCAACTTATCTTTAAGTACAAAACAACATATGATTGAGCGTCTAGGTTATTACACTAGCATGCAAACATTTAAAGCATTTTAAAGAGGAAGAGATGGTTACCAAAACCGTGTAGCCAATCCATTTCTCCAAAACACGAGGTGGTCCTCCCACTATGCTTGCTTCCTTGATAGTGATGCATCAATTGGGTGTGTCTTTCAAGCTCCAATGCATTCACCACCAAGGCACCAATTCTCTCACGTTTTGTGAGAGCCCACACCTACATCAAACACAAGAGGTGGAGATTTTGGTACTCATATCTTTTTGGGTTTATGAGGGTTAGAAATAATTGAAACCCAAACATTTTTATTAGCAAATTGAGAGAATTTAATCTATCAAAACAAAATTTTGCAAGGTAGCCTTTGCGGTCACAATGTGTACACTCTAGCATACATGTGAGTGGTGTGAGCATGATGTGCATGTGTATGCCATAGGGTATGTGCATGCATGTGTGGAACTTGTTTCTTGTGAAATATAGATTCCAACTTATTATGATTAAATGCACATTGGCTCGAAGTGGAGCCCAAAAAATCTATTTTATTTTTCAAAGCATGAATCTCTCATTTTATTAAAAGAGGATGCACTATTATTAGCATGAGAGAATGGCAAGAATGAGAATCAACATTATTTTTATTTTTATAAATCTTCTTTTTCTTTTAAAATAATTTTCTTTTTCAAAGAGTCTTTTTCCTTTAAAATAACTTCTTTTTCTTTTTCCACCAAATAATTTTATTTTCAATGAATTGTTTCCTTCACAAATGTTATTCAATTTTGAAGACAAGGAAACATTCTCCTTTTTCAAAAATTCATTTTCTTTTGAAACTATTTCAAATTTATTTTGAAAAGAATCTTTTTCGTTTAAAACTAAATCATTTTCATTTTTTAAACTTTTGTTTTCCTCTAACAAATCATATTTTTCAAGAAGTTTTTGATAAAAAGATGCAAAATCATCATATGGCATCTCAACTTCTTCATTTAGCTCGAAATCAGAGTTTATCTCAAGGGGGTCATCCCCTTGGACCATGTAACACATGTTGGAAGCGTCACCTCCTACATCCGAGTCACTCTCTTTGTCATGCGGTGTTTGTTCCCCAAGAGAGCAAAGAGTGTTCCATACTACAAACGCAGAATCAAAGTTAGAATCCTAAATAAATATTTATCATTTAGGGTTAACTTTAAAGCATGAATGGCTTTTGTATTAGCCTCAAGATGTTTGCCATTTAAAAAGTAAGTATCTTTCATTGTGGCAAAATAGACATAAATCCCTGGGGCTTTGAGGTAAATAGACATTTTAACTTTTCAATTTTGGAAGTCAAGAATGTTAAACAAGGGGGGTGTCATGAAATCCACATGTGTACAAGTGATTAGCTAAAAGAGGATTTTTAACTCGAGGTTGTTAGACCCAAACCAAGAGCACCAAGCTCTGATACCAATTGTAAGTCACCTAGAGGGGGTGAATAGATGACAAGTTAATCTAATGCAAAACAATGCGGAATTAAAAACTAATTATGCAACCAAAAAACCATTAGGCTAACACACAATGTATAATCAAAGAGTGTAGCTGAATTCCGGTGAAGGGCTTTGGACTGTCTCCTCAAGATTCCTTTAGATTAAGAGTTGAGTGCCACAATGACTCTCTTGGTTGAATACAAATGTGAGCAAATAAACATCCCAAGCATGTATATCAATAAAGCACAAGATATATCTAGCATATAGAGATGAACAATAAAAGCATGCAAGATAATAAACACAAGTGAGAGAGATAAGCAATCACAAATACGGGAGTTGTTTCGAGGTTCGAGCACACTTGCTCTACGTCTCCGCCTTCAACACTATGAAGGATTTCCATTAGAATCGATCCTGTAAGATCACTCGGTGCTGCAACACCTACAACGAGCTCCCTCAAGAACTCTTGGACCCGTAAGTCCCCCACTTGTTTCTGCAAGAACAATACACGCAAGCACACTAGCTTACCAAGGCCGTACCTCTACAAATTTCCAATACAAGGGGGGTGGAACACTTGGTGATCTTCTTCTCATGATCATCAAAAACACTCACAACAAATGATCCCTAGAGGATAAAAATAGCAATAAAAAGCTCAAAGTTTGTGTGAGAAAACAAGATAAATTTATGGAGGAAAAACTCGAGAAACTGCTTTTGAAAAACACAAGAGAATCACTCTTGTAAAACACTCTTTTGATATGGAAGTTAAACTCTAAAGCTTGTAGAGAAAACTCTGTCAAATGTGGGAAAAACTACAAAATTTCTCAAAAAATCTTACCCAAAATTGGCCCAAAACACTGTTTTTATAAGGCAACAGAAAACTAGCTGTTGGGGGCCAGATGGCCTGTTGGTCCACCGGCTGATCGACCACCTAACAGTCAGTTTTTAGGCTGTTGGGGTTGCCCGTCGATCGCCCGGTTGATCGCACTCAGGTCTTGACCTGTCGGTCGACCGCTTGGTCAACTGAGACGAACCAGAGAGCACTGCTCTTTGGTCGGTCGACCGCTGTTGACCGGGGCCAGATCCAGAGAGCAAACTTCTGGATTGGTCGACTGTCCGGTCGACCGACCCTCAAGCCAGGGCTTTGTGCACGTCTTGTGCGCATCGGTCTACTGGTCGGTCGACCTTTAGAAGCCCAAGGTTAGGGTTTAAGGGATTAAACTTGATCTTTTTAAAACCCTAAAAGTTTATTTTAAAACACATAAAAATTCACAAAAATAAGTTCATTGAAATACTTTGAAGTAAAATATGTGTGATAAAAAATCAGCACATATTACAAACAAGTTGAACTATTTTTGCAATATAGAAATTTAGCTTTAAACCGAAAATCGTATTTTTCAAAATCAAACTTTTAAATGGAAATCAATTTTTTAAAAACTTGTTCAAATACAAAAAAGATATTAAAACTCATTAGAAGCATAGTGTTTATGGATATGATCCAATACACATATAAGATGAAATATCTATGTCTTTGACAATAAGCTCTAAACAAAGTTTTGATAAATACAAAACTTAAAAGTATGAATTAGAAATATCAAACTAAGTTTTTCTAAACATTTGAACCATCAATGTGTATGTATGAAATCCAATACACATATAAACCATGTAAACTTGTTTTGTTGAAATCTGATCATGAAACATAAAGATGTATTCTTTGAAGCCCAAAACCAAAACGGTATTTTTCAAAAACTAAACTATTTCTTATGAAAACACTTGTAAATTTTTGTGTGTGTGTGTGTGAGCTTGAGCAATCCACAACTAATCTATCCTTTTCATCTTATCTAAAACACAAATCTTAACACTTACAAACATGACTCAAGTCTTGAAAATCTTCATCTCCATCTTGACTTGGTCCAAACCTTGATCCAAAGAGGTAGACTCTTTTTGAGTATTTGATGCGATCTTGAAGCGCAAGTCTTGAATCAACAATGTGCTAGCTTCAAAACTTGACTTCGAATTTTTCGTTGAAGCTAAACATCGACTAAGATCTTGATTAAATATCTGAAACTAAATGAGCACAAGATCATTAGTACTATAACTACATGAGTTAATCATTATCAAAACTAGAGTGATGGGCCTTTGAGCCAACAACATTATCCGTGGTTTACGTGGGTTTTGTGCATATCCGAAATTACGACCACACAATTGCCCTGTCCTGCAGATCTGGGCTAGTACCGCTAACTACCAACTTACGTTAATGCAGGTCGGGTCCAAATCGGGTTTGGATCGGCTTCGCTTAATTTCTCAATTCCATTCCTTATTTACTTAAATATATAGTTTATATCATAAAACTCCTTTAATATCATTAAATCAATATAAGTTATTTTTAAAAGAAAATTTAGGTTTAAACGTAGAAGGAAACTATGTGGTATGTTACTTCCCACACGATGGCTGAAACTGAATCAATCTTCGATATTTCCTATTTTGGCAATACTTTTGTATTTTTGCAAGCTGCAATTAATTCCGTGAATTTATGGCTGTGGTTGTTTTACCATGAAAAGTCAATTTAAACATGCCATAATAGCCTTTTTATTTTCTTCTTTTCTTGTTAATTTTATTAATGTGACTGCACTCACTCCCAACTCGACCCTACCATCACCCAGCTCCACCCTACCACATATAATCCATATATGTTATTCGGAACTGCAAGCCAATGGAGTACGTGTGACACTAGATTTCCTGAGAACGTGTGGTGCACATTGAGGCAACTCTTAATTTCTCAAGATATAATTGTTTTAGTTAATGTAATTTGTATGAAGGATGATCCCAATTAGAATTTTCAAAATGCTATGAATGCGAGGTGATCCAATCATGATCTCGTAAGCAAGTAATCTGATTCACACTCTCCATTGCAAAACATCAATTTAGTGGCGATTTAGTAGTTCTCTATAACTTTAATTTCTTTTCAAGAGAAGAGTCTATGAGATGAATGTGACGTAATTCAATTGTGATTGTAGACCCAAATGTTTACATTACTAGCTTTTGGGTATGTGCAGCTTAAATAATTTTCTGTAAATATTGGAATTGGTCAAGCAAAAAGTATACAGTATAAATGTTTCATTGTAAAAATTTTATTTATATGTGAATATATATATTTTATGTTTGCAAATGGTCTAAACATAATTAAAAAAAGGTATATGGTAAAGAAAATATAATAATGGACTGGTTCTAAGAATTAACAATTTTAAGCTTATGCGATGTTTCTGGAATTCTATGCAATATGTAAATATGGGGTATCTTTTGTGAAGTTTATCTTTCATTCAGTTTTGTGTTTGATTTTTCTTTAGAATGTGACATAGAAAGAAGATAGATAGAAGAAGTTTTCTTTTGATCGATTGCCTAATAGAATCCCTCAATGAACTACTCTTTATTCTTTAATTACATGAAATCTTTCCTCAACTAATAAGAATTCTTTTGGGATTCTTAATTTAAAGTTTTCAACAAGGTATGAAATATACCCCAATACCGACATTTTAACCGAAAGGGATACTGCTGATATGACACGATACAACCGAAGGATACCTGATATTGCCGATACGACGAGACAAAACATCTGATATTGCCATTCATGTTACCTAGATCTCACAGCCGATACAAATACTGAGATTTTCAGTCATGGTTTAAAATGTACCAAAAGTCTTCTGTGATCAGTTTGCCTTGAAAACTGCTATTTTTGTGCTCTTCAATACATTAGGCGACCCTGTTGCCATTTATAGAAGTTCCGTACCTATCATGCATCTTTGAATAATATATGAACATTGAGTAGTATATGAGCGAATAAGCTACTTGGAAAAATCAGGATATCTATGGACTGCAACATAATTTTCTTTTTGAAATTTCTTTTTTGGAGAATATGAATTAAAGGTAACAATCTTGATACCAAACAAAGTCTAGTCCTTTTTTGGGAGGACGTGAGTTTAAATGTGGAATGACTGTGAATTGAATATGATGCCAATTCCCAATTAGATCACAGCCCGTCAGTATTAGCACTATAATAGGTGAGATAATTATAGTGATGGTGCACTTCACTAGTTTTATGCAGGAGAACCTGGCTGTTCATCATCAGCTACATAGGTGTGTGGTTTTGTTTGTACTATTGGGAGGACATACATCCACAATGTTGGTCCTGCTACTTCTGCAAGGTCATCATGGGTAGAACAACTCAAGATCAAGTAAACTAACAAAAGTGATTTGCCCCCAGGAACGCTGCAGAAGGCTGATTATAGGATGGGGTCAGATTATGAAAGAATTATCTGTATAAAATTACCTTGAGAGAAGCTCACAATGGTTAAACCGGTAATATATGGGAAGTTTGGAAGTGATACAATTGCATTTAGAGTCTCCTATAATGTGTTGGTGAGAGAGGTCAAGGTTCTTTGGTGATTTTTGTGTTCTCCCCAGTTGGGACGTTGAGGGACGAAATGAAAATTTGGGAATGATGGTGGTGGGACAATCACGTGGAGTGTACATTAATTATCTTAATATCTTCAATAAGTGTAGGCTGGAATGTCTGTAAATTATATTAAATTTCCTTAAAACCCTCTATACATGTTAAGTTTTGCACCAAGCTCAAAGTGTACACTAATCATATTCCCTTAAATGTTACCATTTCATCTACACTATATATTCCTAGAGGGGTGTGGTTAGTAGCATGTGTGCTTGCCAGCATGCCCAAAAAAGATGGGGAAATTTTTGGTTTTTGGCGCCTTACACTGGTGATAACTAAAAAAGAGGATGCACGACTCAAACTCTGCTATTTATATCAACACACTTCTCCACAGTGTGCCAGTTGAGCAACCAATAATTGATTGCTATGTAATGCAATTACCCAATTAGAGCCATCTGAAAACATTAGTTGCTAATGATTATCTTAAACTGTACTATAAAACCCCTAAATCTTTTAAAATTTGAATCTATTTCAAGAGTATACTAATGATGTTTGTTTAGTGTCACAGTTTGTAGAAACTGGAAAACATTACTTTCGTGCACAGCCAAAACATATTGGTCAATTTGCTATTTTATACAGAGCCCTGTTAATCACAGCATATTTGGGTATTTTCAAATTATTAAAGAATCAACATTTCTTCAAGATTCTGTTTAATAAGTTTGGTCCATATGCTTGGTCACGAAATAAAATGTTAATCGAATTTAATGTTTTCTTTTCTTGAAGTTTTTTGTGTCCATATGGTAATTGTCTCTTCATACTTTGTCTACCAACAATCAGGAATTTTCACTTGCCAGTTTCTTCTTCCATTGCATTTGCTTCCAATTTAGTCTAAAATAATCCTTTGATACTCTAGTTTTCTTCATATTAGAAGCAACTGTCTCATGTTGATCAAACTAATAATTTGTCCGTTCGGTTTTCCTTGGCGTATTGTTAGAATCTTTTCATCATGTATTAAACCTGACCGTTACATGTCTGTTTTTTGGGTTTTATATGCTATTAGACATTGTTGCTTGCCTATGGATTTTGCCACCTTTACTTTGGGACCATCTCATCTTCTTGGAAGCTTTAGGTTATTTGGCTGATAGTGTGTTTGTCTCCTTGTGAAAGATTTCCTTTTCCTCTTCAGGAGCAGCGGCGGTCCATCTCTTACCTGACCTGGTTGTCTAATTTGCCACTTCTTTTCTAACATGGTATTTCATTGGCAGGTGGAGCCATGGAGGTTTTCAGCGTGGGACTGGGAGAGGTCGTGGTCGAGGCCAGGTACGGGGTCGAGGGGGTCGTGGCCGTGGGAGGAAGCAACCACTTGAGAAATCGGCAGACAAGTTGGACGAGGATTTGGAGTCGTACCATGCTGAAGCAATGAACACATCATAATGGCTGGAAGTTTTTGATGTTCCTTTGTGACAATAGTTGGTTAGTTTGTGGTAATTAGAAAGAAAAGTTTAAAGACTAAAGTTGCAGTTGGTGGGATCTGGTTTTCTATTTCCATTTTGGCTGTGCTTTCACTGGCATTTGTTTCCAGTCTCCGTGGAAATGACTGCTGACAAAGAGGGATTCGTACTCACAAGCTTCTCTCTCAAAACCTGTAAGATTTTACAGGCTTGAGTAATTTGTGGTGTGATAGAACAGATGTATGATATTACTGATCTTGCTATGCAGCATATCAAACGTTTTTTTGGTGATATGGTTTATGTTCTACGGGTCACTGCTGTAGCTGATTTTTCTCTTTGGACAGCCTAGGAAATGTATGCTTGTTGCGTGCTTGTCTGCAGCAGTTTAACATTGAATTATCATATTTTGAGGGAAGCGTTGCCTGCTATTGTTGATCCTGATATGCTACATTTGTAAATTGTTATAGATTGATTGGCTGGTCCGGCCCAAATATTGCGAGCTGATTAGCCTTTGGGGTAATCAGCCTATCGATCTTAATATGTTTAATCTTCTGCGGTAATGGGTTCAGTATTTTATAAGTTTCATTCAATTTTCTATTTTTCCTACTTGCTGCTAGGGATTTTTCTTTATTATTTGCTTAGTAGTATAGCAATGACTGAAAAGGAGAAGATCAATTCTTCTTATTCTCATTATTCGGCCAAGTGTTCGTGAAAGCTTTGGTAAATTATTTGTAGTTTGTTTTGTTCAGTTTTTGATAGGGGCAATTGTTTTTTCTGGATTGGTTGCTTAACTTTGAATATAGTAACCATCCTTCTTTTTCTGATAAATTATCATTAGAAAGCATGAGCGTAGAAATTGCTGTTTATATCTATGGTATCTCACGCAAACTGCAAATAACAAACTTGCGATATAGAAATGGGCTTCTTTATTTAATCACCAAGCTATATGTGTAATCATCCTCAGAGCACTTCATCTTGCAAGTATTGAGCCAATCGTTACATTGATCCATGCACTGACCGAAGGCTGGCTGGCACTGTGCTCGATCAATGGAGGTCACCGCGAGCAGCGGGAACAGTGCAGTGAGCGTCAGTTGAAGTGTCGTAACTTAAAACTTATTTTGAGAAGAAAATTTAGTTTCACATTGGATGGACTAAAAGATATTGAGTAGTATAAATACCAACTCCTCCATAGTCCATTGTTATGAGTGTTGGGCCATGAGCTACCTTGTCATACGGGCGGGCACGCGTCGAACCGGGCCGGGTCGGGTTTGTGACGCGCGCACTCACGACTTGCAGACACAAATGCAGCTCCGATCTGAGGTGTCCTTGGCACTGTGCCTCGAAGTGACAGACTGAACTCGGAGCGACTTACGGAGTGAAGTCTCGGAGCAAGACATCCTCGGAGTGACTGAAGCAACTCAAAAAGACACATCATGAGCAGATTTTAAACGTGGTCAAACTCTAAAAACGGTCATTTTCTTGATTCTATAAATTACACCTTCTGTAGAGTGCAGTAGAACACAGTATTATTGATACAGATCTCTTCCTCTTTCTTTAGTGCTTCTTTTCAAAGTTATTATTCTCTGCTGATTCTCTGGAAGTTTTGAAAGAATTCACAAAGTCTTCTTGAAGTTCGTGCCGGCGAGAAGGAGGTCGCCTAAGTGAGGGTCATCATATCTCCGGAATTATTGCCACGAAGCCCTGCACGAGAGGAGCCAATTTGATTCTTGAGACAGTGTATTTTGATCATCAGACTAAACTCTTGATTTCTTTTGTTTTATTTGTTCTAATATTGATTATCTTCTGATTTTAATCTCTGGTCTACATTTACTTAATAAAAGTAACAATAGATCATAAATACTCCACATATTTTTTTCCCAACAAGTGAGCCTGGAAAAACTGCTGCTGCCTTCATTTGTTTACCCATCACATGACACCAGGAAAAGCAAGTGTTGTTCGTACTTCAGTAAACATTGGGAGCTTGGGATATAAATAAGGTTAGCATCGCTTGGGATATAAGTATGGTTTGCTTCGCTATGTAACGAAATCACACATTTTATGTGGTGTCGTTGTCATTGGTGCAAATGGAAACAATACTTGCACTATCTTTGTTCTATTTTGGAAAGCAATTCTTGCGTCCTTCTGGTAATGTGCTAGCCTACCTTTTCTTGTTCTTGATAATTTTTCTTAAAAAGAAAAAAAAAAAGACTGAAAAACAGAGAGAAGAGGAAATTAAAAAGTAATAAGTGAGTGAAGGAGAAAGCAGCAAAAGCTACAGATGAGCCCACGTTCATTTTGTTCTTTCTTGATCTCTACAATTTGGTGCCTAACTACATTATTGTTAAGTTTTTAAACTCCAGGTCATGTATTTTAGTTTTTTTTCTGCTAGAAAATCGTTACTCAACGGGATATGAATTGGAGATCACTGAGGAGCACACTCAGGACTTAACTAGAACGAGCTCTTAACGAACATAAAGCCGACCATGTGATCACCAGCGCAGGACATGTCATGTATTTTAGTTGATACACCATTAAGCATCCAAAGCGAGTGTGACAGCATATGCTTGATTGGAAAGCAGCATTATAACTATCCTTCAGAACCCTGTTGTCCGTCTACACTCTTATCCCACACAGACAGAATCAACTAAATTTGGAAAATGATGACCAGACCCGCGGTCTATGGCTGTCGGTTCATTTGTGTGAGAGACACACACATATGAGGTCTATGGTTTTCGGTTCATTTGTGTGAGCCACATACACATATTATAAGATGACCAGTGTTGCGTTAATAGATGGATATGATGTAAGAGGGGGCCCAAAAGACTTTAAAGTTTTATAATCCAGAAACCTGACATCTTATCCATGTGTTAACGCGAGATTGACGCTCTTATAAAATATGTGTGTGTGTCTGTAGACCTCGGCTTCTAATTTAGGCATATGTGCCAGAGATTGGGACCACTTCAAATTGTACTTAATTCCTCATATAACGATAATTAAAACGCTGGCAAAAATATTAAAAAATGTTTTAGTAATTTTATCCATGTATCTCTATAAAACGACTGTTGTTATATGAGCCAAAATTGCACAATAAAAGGTGCGAGTGCAAAATGATGCATCACTTGAATAAGCAAATCCCGTAGTAATGATGTCTTGAATACAATGGTACTTGCATGATTGTAAATAAAATAAAAGAGGCCAATTTCAATTTTTGCCTCAACCACAAAATTCTATGAAATTTTGATGTGGGGGTGATGGATTGAGCCCCCACTCTTAAATTCAAAAAAAAAAATACAAGTGCATCATTAATGTGCAGTTGAGTTACCAGTCAACTGCTATATTCGTTTTAGATTAAATCTAAAATTAATTTATTTTGGTAATATTGATGCGAGAGTGATCAAGAAGTAATTTGGAAAATAAAAGAAACTAATTTCTTAAGGTGACAGTAAACTGTTACA
Source organism: Agave tequilana (assembly GCA_038442645.1). Taxonomy (NCBI): domain Eukaryota; kingdom Viridiplantae; phylum Streptophyta; class Magnoliopsida; order Asparagales; family Asparagaceae; genus Agave; species Agave tequilana. The sequence continues at coordinate 26,123 of JAVJIF010021583.1, forward strand.
GTATACATTTTGGCTTAAAAACACAGGTCATGCTGCCCACCAAGTTGAACCAAGTATGGAAAATAAACTACATGAATTATTGTGTTTAATTATACAGTGAATGAAGCACGAATTGTTCAATTATTCCTCCCCAGTCGAATTTTGTCTGTGCTTGAGGTCTCCTTAACCTGTGACATGGTGTGACCCATGGCATGATTCATTCATGGGAGAGTAAGAATGGACTTTTGGTTGGGCTTCTAACTGAAAGTATGATTACACATATATTTTTAATGAACTATCAATCTATTAGTCAATTGAATTAGATCTTAGTCTTTTATTTGAATCATTTGTCATCTTATTCTCATTTCAATTCTCATACCAAACGATAGAATGAGAAGTCCTAATGATCTCTTACTCTCATTTGCTTAGTTAGGTATAGAATCAACCAAAATGAGGTATTAATAGACCGACACGATTCAAACACGAGCGGAAATACAAATGAGCTGAGCCAGTACGACCGAGTCGGTATACAATGAAATGGTACAGAAACATAGATATATAGGCTCATACAGTACTTTGAACCGTGTCTAGGGGCCTTTGCTAGGCACATGTTGTCATGTTGGAGAAGGTGCAAGACGGATGCTAAAGCAAATCAAATGTTGGAGAAGGAGCAAGAATCGGACTTTAGCTTGCAAGAGAATGAAACTGTGGAATTGGATGATCACAGATTCCTCTTGCTGCTGTTTAATGGCAGACACAACTTTCACCAATTTTGGAAAGAAGTGGATAACTTTGTTATGAAGTCTTCCATCACATGAGAGGCAAAAGACAGAGGGATGGCTGCAGACGCGAGTCAAAAGACATTCCATGGCAATCACAACGTTCGAAAGAGTATATTTTGACTCTGGATTTTGTGTTACGTATGCTTTAAAATTTCCACATGCAGCTGCCTTGATTTGAACTGAATGGATTTGCTTTTCTAAGTAGCAGTAAGTTGTGGCGAACGTTTTTCACTCTTAGATTTGACTCAAATTTTTTTTTTTTTTTTTTTTTTTTTTTTGAAGTTCTTTTTTAGGTTTGACTCAGCTGGTTTATCTATTTACAAAAAGAGAGAATTTCGTGAAGAAGTGATTTCTTCCCCTCTTTAACTGTTTGTTCTGCAAGAAAGAAATTTCCAAGCTCTAAAATTTCTCTGACACTGATTTAACACTATTTCTTCTATTTTTTCTTCGGTACAATTTTGGACCGAGCTCAAGAGAGAGCACATCAATTTAAAAATACTTTGAACTACGCACCTACATCGCTATATCTTGCAAACCAAATGCCTAAGATTATAGAAGAAGTTTCTTCCGACTCCCTTCTCTCTTTATAAGATTTTCCTCCTCTTCAGGAAAGCATGTAGGGAGAGGTTGTTCTCCGTCAAGGATGAATTATCACTTTTGTTAAACAGTCAAAAAAGATCTATAGGGTTTCTATTTGTTATTTCTCATTTACAAGATAAAGTTGTAAATAAAATATTGTTTTTTGTTTTATTTTGTTTTCAGAGTTTTTTTTTATAACATAAAGGAGAGATTTGAATCCTAAATCCTGTAAGCATCGGAACAAAATTTTATCATTGTATTATAGTGAACTTGTTAAACAACATTTATTACTGTAAGGATCTTTAGGCATGGAGATTTGCTTGGTACCCTTGAAATGCTAATTCTTCAAAAATACTATGAACTATCAGGGTTTTGCTCAAAAATACTCTCAGAGTGCGTTTAGTACGCGGGAATTCACTTGGGAATTTAAAATTCTCACTTAAAATTTTCGCGTTAGGCATAATAATCATTAGAATTCCCGAGGGCATTAAATTACCCAAATTTATAGAAATTTAATTCCCATCATAATAAGTGGGTATTTATAATTCCTACTCATCGGGTATTTCTTTATTCATTCTTTCTTTTTCTTAATCATATCTCCCGTTTTTTTTCTTCTTATTCTTCTGCGTCTCTCTCTCGAAGCAGGAATCTACTCTCAACAAAGAAGCGCAAGAGTTTCGTCGTTTTTTTCTCAAACTCAAATCATAGATCAGGTGTTCTCGTCTACCTCTTCTTCATACTTCTTTTCTTTTTCACTCTTTTGTCAAATTCTTATTATTTTTCTTCTTTTTTTCTCTATGTTATTGATACGTACTAATTTTTTTCAGGTATCTTTGAGGAATATAATCGTTTCTCTTGAAAGAAAACCCAAGATCAGAGATCATGTACTCTCATTTTTTTTATCTATATTTAGAGTTTTTAGGGTTTTCTTATCAACGCTAGGGTATATCATTTACCTTCCTGGTTATTTAGTACATATAGTTAGGTAGTTAGGGTAAAGATTAAGATTAGAATCAATCATCCATTTGCTACCTGAGAACCAACATAGTTTTAAGAAAGTTATTTGTTACTTTTTTTATATCCATAATATTTTCAAATTTAATTAATGATACAGTTTCAATAATTAATTGAAAGATAATTTAGTGAAAATTGTTCGTAGTGTTATATATGCTTATTTATAAAAAAATTAGCATAATGATAATTTAAAATAACGTACATATAGATATTTTTTAAACAAGCAGATGGACATTATAACTGCAAGTTATACATTGAGGATTATTGTCATTTTGGTGATCTACTTGGAGAGGCTCAAGATGATTGTAATCATGGTAATGATTGCGTTATTAAACACAAAATGATAGGTGGTAGAAGAAGAATGGGATGGAGACGGTTTGATCGACAAGTTATCAGGTCTGCTCACTTAAGAAGAATCATTTATGATATTTATTTAGTTTGCAAAGAGAACACACGCTTAGATAGGACTTTTCATGTTTTGTGTGACTTACTTCAAATAGGGGTAGACTGAGTCCGACCAAAAATATGTGCATTGAAGAAATGGTTGCAATGTTTTTACATATTTGTGCACATGATGTGAAAAGTAGAGACAATTCATTAGATCAAGTGAAACAATAAGCAAATAATTTGGTAGGGTCTTGAATTCGGTATTACGACTACAAGACTATCTACTGAAAAAACCTGAACCAGTGGAGGAAGATTGTATGGATGACCGATAGAAATAGTTTAAGAATTGTTTAGGAGTACTTGATGAAACTTATATCAAGGTTCATGTACTTGTTATTGACAAGCCAAGGTATAGAACAAGGAAACAGGACACAACAACTAATGTGCTAGGTGTGTGTTCTCAAGATACGTAGTTCATATACATTTTACCAGGTTGGGAGGATTCAGCTGTTGATTACATAGTTCTTCAAGGTGCTATTTCTAAGAGAAACAGGTTAAAAATTCCACATGGTAATCTTAACTGTCTCATAAAAAATAATATTTTATTGTAGTTAAAATATTACATGTATTTAAATTTTTTCTTTTATTTGCTATAGATTATTATTATTTGTGTGATGCTGGATATATGAATGGGGAGGGGTTCATTACACCATACAGAGGGCAACGTTATCACTTGAATGATTGGAGACAAGGTCATCAACCTGCTAATGTACAAGAATATTATAATTAAAGCATTTATCTGTTAGAAATAACATTGAAAGATGCTTTGGTCATTTGAAAGATAGATGGGCAATCGTTAGAGGAAACTCGTACTATCCTGTGAAGACACAATATCAAATAATTCAGCTTGCGCATTATTACACAATCTTGTCAGGAGGGAGATGCCTACTGATACCACTGAAGAAGATCTTGTTGAAGGAGAAGGTTTGCTTCAAGAGTTAGAAGGTGATCGCATAACATTTATTGAGACTTCTGATGGATGGACTGATAGGAGGGATAACCTGGCACAATAGATGTATTTGTATTTTGTGGACTGATGTATTTGTATCAGTATGACAAATGTTTGTAATATTGTAGGTGACTATTTGCGTGTGTGTGTTTTGCTTGTATTTTGGATTTTGTGGATTGGCCAACTCTTCGCGGTCGTTAGCCTTTGGGCTTTTCTCTAGCCTTAACTGCTTGACGATTTTCTTACTTGTTATTTATATATGCATGTGTGTTGGTACTAACAGTTATGTAGCTTGCAGGTACCCGGGCACAGCCCTCGGATGAACTATTCTTCGGGTTGCGTCATCACGAGAGAACACTCTGTGGGCTATCCAATAGGCGCTAGTTTTATACCCTCTGGATTTAATGGTAGCTTTTCGGAGTGGTTCGCCCACTCAGCCTCCTTGCTTAGCCTCCGAGCTTTATCATGTTCCGCCTGGTAGGCGAGCTTAGTGCTCAGCGTTTACCTCTAAATTCGCCTGAGCGTAGCTACATCATGACATTAGCAGGTGTTCATACACCATTTCATCACATGCGACTGGATCCGCCGCGTGCGTGTTAGCGTCTATCACTGCTCGCTAACTTGATTCCAGCTTCAGACTCAGTCCTCGTACTTGCACCCTCTGGATTTTTCATGCTCTGTCCGCAGATGAGCTTAGCGATCTGTGCTTTATCAGGTAGCTTCGTCGTGAGCGTGGCTATGCGATGTGCGATGGCACGACGTTCATATGCCCAATTTGTCACACGCGTCTAGTTGCGCTGCGAGCGTGGCTTTGCCATGTGTGATAGTATAGCAGTCATATGTTGGCTTCATCACGGGCATTTAGCTTCGTTATGAGTGTGACTTCGTTACGTGCGTTAGCTGGACATTCGTACATCGCTTCACTATGAGATTTAGCCCCGTCGTACGGGTTTAGTCAGAGGTGCAAGCTAGTTTCGCTAGGAGTTTAGCCTCACGGTGTGCCTAGCGTTATATATTGCTAACACGGTTTAGCTATGCTCCAGTCCTACTTGCTTTGCTTGTCAACTTGTCTATCCCGTCTTGTCCAGCTTTGCTTATTGCTTGTCTAGCCTTGTCTAACCTTACTTTTCCACTTGTTTGTCCAGTCCTGTTTATCCCTGCTTGTCTGCTTGCCTATCCAATCTTGCCTAGCCTAAATTGCCTGCTTGCTCGCTGCCTACTTGTCTGTTCAGCCTCGCTTAAACCAGATTGCTTGCTTATCTACTTGCCAGTCCAACCCTAGCCTGCTTGCCTGTTTGATAGTTTACTATATTATTTATTATAATTATAGTTGTAAAGAGTTTAAAATATTATTTTACTATGTTTTCATGAAACTGGCTTGTGTGATCAGTTATTTGATTGATGTTATAACTCTGTATTTACTTATACTGTTATATTGTTATACTCCTACTATCCCGACACCTGACTTATAAGTTGTATCAGATCACATATCACTTTTATGGTCTGGACTGAAAGAATAGTGTATGGAGCTAAGTACCACACCGTACACATGGTGGGGGCCACCTCTAGGGTCCACAACCACGTTCTCACACTCTTATTACCAGGTAGGCACATGGTGTATGGAGTTAAGTGCCACACAGAGTAAAGTGTCAAACTACACATGTAGTGAGGGCCACCTCTTGGGATCCATGGGGCCACCTCTGAGGTCCAACATCGTGATCATGGTACACCAGCCTTCTGACTCATCACTTGACACATTACATAGTACACAATAATAATATTAGAAACGTGTGACATTTGATCTCTCCTTTATTTGGATTCTGGTACTCACATATAAGATCCAAATGAGTTCTATTAGAGTGCAAGCTCTAGTATGGACTATAGTGACGTGAGGCACTGACAGAGAATGATTAAAATTTCAGGCGATACTGATTATTATTATTGAATAACTCTTCTTGCTCTAGATATAATCTATTATTAAATAATAATAATGTCAAGAGCGGATATTATTCGGTCACTTCCTCATCCAGATAAGGTATTCGCATATCAAAGTTCGGATGTGCTCTACTGGATTGCGAACCCGGTATTAAAATGGGGGCACTGGAAGAGAATGATTAAAATAACAAGCGATACTGATTATTATTATTGTTGTATAATTAAGTTATCCTACTCGCCTCTTATATACTATTTCCCTACTTCAGCAATCACTCTTGATACTCTTATTTATTGGACTCTACCTGGATGCTTGAACCCCAGTATAATACCCTGTACACAATAGTAACACCTGTGTTATTGAAATCCTTGACTTACATGCTTGAATGACTTCACTATGATAATATACTAATATAATATCCGGATAACTCGAGTTGTATAAATCAGATGATGGTGACATGAGGTATAAGATATATATACACACACACACACACACACATATATGAGGGTTTCCTTATTTGAATTATACCCTCGACGTACTAGTCTCTTGGTTCTGCGTCTAAGCTTATACAACTGGTTTTGGCCACCTATGTTTAACTTGATGCTTCATTGCACGCTTGTGTGTGCCTATACTTACGACACAATTTTTGATAGATGCTTTTCTAATTTGGATTTATCGATACGCATGTGATTGCTTGAGCATGCCACTTGACTTCATTTTACGTACTAATTGGGTTACTTTCTAATAAATACCTGGGCCTATATGTCCAGAATCCGGAGCTTGGACCAAGAAGACCTTTCCGTGGAGATCAGAATGCTGCAGTGGAAGCGTGATGGATCAACAGTAAATCGTTCGTGGCCCTTTCCTTCCAGTCCCCTCTTGGCCGGCTCTCGAGATTCTCTTTTGCTACTCGTGAGCATCTATCATCTCTTATACCTTGCAAATCTCCTTGTAAATCACTTATTTATCGCCTAGTGATGTAATAATCATGTAATATTGAATCACGCTATATGATAACAATGTACTTGTACTATTTATATTGGAATGTATAATATCATTGTGCTTCCGTACTCTGATTTCTAAATATACTGATGTTTAGCATACGTATGTGAGGGTATTTTCGCCCTACACATGTACATTAGAATAGCATTTCTGTACCCAACAGGGCAGGGCGTTACAATTCTGTCTGCCAATGTGACACTTGTCAACGACTAAAGGGTGAGATTGCACACCCTGCAGGGACTTCTTCAACCTCTACCTATCCCAATGAGAGTGTGAAACTGCATTTCAATGGACTTTATTGAGGGACTTCCCTCTAGCAATGGCTTCTCATTAATCTTTGTCGTTGTCGATCGCCAGTCAAAGTACGCCCACTTCATTCTCATGAAGCATCCCTACTCAGAGGCTAAGTGGCCAAGCAACTCTTTGATAGTGTGTTTTGTTAGCCTAAAGGCCCATCACTCTAGTTTTGATGATGATTAACTCATGTAATTATAATACTAATGATCTTGCGCACATTTATTTTCAGATTTTCTATCAAGATCTTAGTCAGTATTTAGCATCAACAAAAGATTCGAAGTCAAGTTTTGAAAATAGCATGTATTGATTCAAGAGTTCTCTTTAAGATCGGATCAAGTATTCAAAGAGGAGTCTAGCTCATAAATTAAAGTTTGGACCAAGTCGAGAAGGGAAGAAGATTTTCAAGAGAAGATTTTCCAGACTTGAGTCGTGTTTGTAAGTTTTAAGATTTTTTTTTAAGGATAAAATATAAAGGATATATTAATTGTGGATTACTCAAGCTTATATACACACAAAATTTATATATGTTTTTATAAGAAATAGTTTTTGTTTTTGTAAAAAATATAGTTTTGGTTTTGAACTTTAGAGTATACATCTTTGGTTTCATGATTATATTTCATCAAAACAAGTTTATATGATTTATATGTGTATTAGATTTCATCCATACACATTGATGCTTCATATTGTTTAGAAAAACTTATTTTGATGTTTCTACTTCATGGCTTTAAGTTTTGTATATATCAAAACTTATTTTTAAGCTCATTGTCAAAAATAAAGATATTTCATTTTTCATGTGTATTGGATCATTTCCATACACATTATACATCAAATGAGTTTGAATATCTTATTTTTGTATTTGAATAAGTTTTGAAGAAAATCGTTTTCCATTTAAAGTTTATTTTTTGAAAAATACGATTTTCGGTTTAAGGCTAAATTCTATATCACAAAAATATTTTAAATTGTTTGTAATATGTGTTGATTTTTTATCACACATATTTGTACTTCAAAGTATTTCAATGAACTTGTTTTTATGATTTTTATGTGTTTTAAATAAAATTTTAGGGTTTTTCAAGTCAAAGTTTTCAAAACTTTATAACCCTATCTTTGGGCTTCTAACGGTCGATCGACCAGTTGACCGAACCAGAACTTGGTCGACCGATGTTCACAATAACGTGCACAACCCTCATTTGTGGGCCAGTCGACCGAACAGTCGACCGGTTCAGAGAGCTTGCTCTCTGGATCTGGCCCCGGTCGACCGAGCGGTCGACCGACCAGAGAGACCAGCTCTCTGGTTCTGGCCTCGGTTGACCGAGCGGTCGACTGATAGATCAATGACCTGGGTGCGGTCGACCGATAGGTAAATGACCTGAGTGCGGTCGACCGGGTGGTCGATCGACAACCCCAATGGTCTGAAATATGATCATTGGCCGGTCGACTGGCCGGTCGACCGACAAGTCATGTTGGCCTATAACGGCTAGTTTTCTGATGCCTTATAAAATAAGACTTTTGGCCAAATTTTGGATAAGATTTTTTAGATTGTTTTCAAGAGCTCTTTTACAGAGTTTCTTAGCAAGTTTTAGAGCTTCATTTTCATATCCAAATTAGAGTTTTCAAGAGTGAATCTTTTGTATATTCAAAAGTATTTTCTTGAGATTTTCACCTCCACATCTATCTTGTTTTCTCACACTAACTTTAGCTTTTCATTACTATACTCATCCTATAGGGATCCTTATTTGCGAAAGTTATTTTGTGATCAAGAAAAGTGATCACAAGTGTTCCACCCTCTTATATTTGGAATTTGTAGAGGTGCGGCCTCGACAAGCTAGTGTGTTTGCGTGTGTTACTCTTGCGGGAATAAGTGAGAGACTTGCGGGTCCAAGAGATCTTTAGGGAGCTCATTGTAGGTGGTGTGACACTGAATGATCTTGCGGGATCATTATAGTGGAAATCTTTTATAATATTGAAGGCGGGGACGTAGAGCAGTGGCTCGAATCTCGAAACAATTCTCCGTGTTTGCGATTGCTTATCTCTCAACTCACTTGTGTTTATATCTTGCATGTTTCTATTATGATCATCTTTATATGCTTTATATAACTTGTGCTTAATTGATATACATGCTTGGGTTTCTTTATTTGCTCACACTAGTATTTAACCAAGAGAGCTAGAGTAGCACCTCAACTCTTATTCTAGAGGAATTTTGAGGAGATAATCCAAAGCTCTTCACAGGGAATTCGCTATACTCTTATGTTATACTTTGTGTGTTAGCCTAATAGTTTTTAGTTTGCATATTAGTTTTTAATTCCCCATTTTTTTTGCATTAGATTAGCTAGTCACCTATTCACCCCCTAGGTGACCTACAATTGGTATCGGAGCTTGGTATTCTTAATTTGGGTCTAACAACCTTGAGCTAAAGATCCTATTTTTAGCTAATCATAATATTTGTATACAAACTCATGGATTTCATGACACCTTCTATGTTTGACATTCTTGACTTTCAAAATTGGAAAGTTAAGATGTCTATGTACCTTAAGGCCTTAGGTATTCATGTTTATCTTGCCACCATTAAGAATTTATATTTTATATTTTGATAATGACAAGCATCTTGAGGATAATGCAAAAGCCATCCATTCTTTAAAGAGTACCCTAAATGATGATTATTTGTCAAAGATGTCTAACATTAAATCTGCTTTTGTAGTATGAAACACTCTTTTCTCTCTTGGGGAACAAACGCCATATGACAAAGAGAGTGACTCGGATGTAAGAAGTGATGCTTCCAACATGTGTTACATGGTCTAAGGGGATGACCGCCTTAAGGTAAACTCCGAATCCAAACTTGATGAAGATGTTAACATGCCATGTGATGAACTTACCATGTTTGTCAACAACTTCTTAAAAATATGATTTGTTAAAAATGAAAAATAAAAGATTAAAAAATGAAAATGATTCCATTTTAAAAGAAAAAGTTCTTGTCAAAATTATTTTGAAATCATTTCAAAAGAAAATGAATGTTTGAAGAATAAAATTATTTTGATTGAAAAAGAAAAAGAGATTGTTTTGAAGGAAAATAACTCTTTAAAAAAGAAAATTATTTTAAAAGAAAATGAAAATATTTCTAAAAAGAAAAGAATTTGTTTCTCATGCACATGTCTCTTCTTCTAAAATTGGAAATATTTTGAAGAAGAACATTGATTGTTTGGGCTTCATTTTAAGCCAATGTGCATTTAATCATAATACATTGGAATCTATGTTTCGCAAAAATAAGTTTCACACATGCATGCACATACCCCATGGCAATGTTCACACCCATGCTCACTTGTATGTTAGAGTGTACAAATGTACGCATTGTGACCGCAAAGGCCATCTTACAAGATTTTACTTTGATAGAATAAATTATTTAGAATTTGCAAATAAAAATATTTGGATTCCTATTGCTACTAACTCCTGTGGACCCAAAAAGATATGGGTACCAAAACCTTCACCTTTTGTATTTGATATAGGTATGAGCTCTCACAAAACGTGAGAGGATTGGTGCCTTGATGGTGATGCATTTGGAGCTTGATGAACTTACCCATTTGATGCATCATTATCAAGGAAGCATGATAGGAGGACCACCTCTTGTTTTGGAAAAATGAATTGGCCACATAGTTTTGATAACCATTTCATCCTTCTCCTTAAAATATTTTAAATATTTATATGCTATTATAAGTAACCTAGATTCTATTATATGATGTTTTTGCTTACTGTTGAGTTGATTGGTTGCTTAAGCTTTGCATGTATTTATGAAATTTTTTTCAATAGATTTATATGTCTATTTGATTGATTTAAGTTTTGTATGCTTTATTTTAAAGCATATATTGATTTACATGTCTATATCATGTTAATATGAAAATCTTATTAAAAGTTATGTTATACATGTACAATTTTTGAGTTACATGCTTTACATGCTCTATTTCTTTTATGTACTTAATTATTTATTTGATTGTACATTGTATGTCCTAGTTTTGATGATTCTTACATATCTATATGATATATCATATTTTTGAGAAAAAGAATTTCATGTTTGTTTTTGTTTTGAGCCTTATTGAGTTATTTTCATGAATTTGCTATTCACATGATTCTTATGCACTCACATTTTTTGTTTACTCATGACTTTGTTTTTATGAGATTATATATGAGCTTGATAGATTTTAAGTGTCAACTCTTGTGTAAATTAGCATGTTTCATGAGATATATATGATTTGACTTTACATTTTGAAGGATCTTTAACTAATTTTCAAAAACTATTTTAAACTAGTTATCTATTCTTCACTTGGTAGTATTTTCAATATATAACTATCAAATCTTATTTTTGAAAATTTCTACCCTTTAAAGGGTGGTTGGTTGGGCGACCATGACTTGTATGCTCTTTAATGAATATCTTTTTAACATGTGCATGAAAGGGTAGATGATATGAGTTATATACATGATTTTCATGGTATTTTATTTTTATATACTCTTACTAGTTTTCTTATATATGTATGTTTAAAATCTCAAGTGATATTTTTATTTTCATACATACATATATATGATTTTGATTGTGCTTATTTTACATTGACCACACATTTTTTAAAAGCGCAAAGTATTTATGCTAAGCTTGGTTTATTTCTAAATGTTAATTGGTATCTTTTACAAGCTTATGCATGTATCTTGTTGATATTTAAAAAAAAAATTTCTTTTAAGAAAATATTTTGATTTAAAAAGATTGACATCATGGATTATTTTTCTTCAATTAGTATAATTTATATCCATGTTGGTTTTCAATTGGTATTTTTTTTTGTATCAAAATGCACTTCATGTTTCACCTACAATTTGTATCAAAATTTCTTTTAAAAGTGATATCAAAAATTCTTAAAAATTTTGTTTAATATGTATTACTTATATGCAAGGGGAGCTTAACATCTCTTCTATATATAGATTCATATTGAGTGTATTTTACATATTGAGGAGTTTGACCTCTCTTCTTTATATGGTACACGTGTATAAGGGAGCTTAACATCTCCGTTTATGCATTGTATATTATGCTCATATGGATTAGGGTCTAGTCATCCTTTCTCTATGTAATGCATGTATGCAGGGGGAGTTAACTTAATGTCTCTTCTCTTCATGAATGTATATCGCATATACATCTTTATTGTTTGTTTTCTTTATTCCTTTGTTGATGAATTGATAAAAGGTAGAGAAGAATTTAGAGAGTTCATATATGCATGCTAGGTTTTGTTTATGCATATATGTTTGTGTTTGTTTATGCACTTTCCTTTAATATCTTTATTGTTTTTGCTATGCATGAGTTAAGGGGAGCTTCTATGAAGCTAATCTTTAATCCATGCATATATAACTCTATGAGTTTTATTATCATAAAAAAAAAGAGATTGTTGACCAAAGGCCCATCACTTTAGTTTTGATGATGATTAACTCATGTAGTTAGAGTACTAATAATCTTGTGTTTATTTATCAGATGTTTTATCAAGATTTTAGTCGGTATTTAGCATCAATAAAGATACGAAGTCAAGTTTTGAAGTTAACACGTGTTGGTTTAAGAGCGCTTCAAGATCGCATCAACTACTCAAAGATGAGTCTACCTCATGGATCAATGTTTGGACCAAGTCGAGAAGGAGAAGAAGATTTTCAAAGAGAAGATTTTTAAGACTTGAGTCGTGTATGAAAGTTTTAAGATTTTATTTTTAGGATAAAATTTAAAGGATAAATTAGTTGTGGATTGCTCAAGCTTATATACACACACAAAAAAAATTTATATGTGTTTTCATAAGAATAGTTTTTTGTTTTTTAGAAAATATAGTTTTGATTTTGAACTTCAAAGTATACATCTTTGATTTCATTATTAGATTTCATCAAAATAAGTTTACATGGTTTATATGTGTATTGAATTTTATCTATACACATTGATGCTTCATATTGTTTAGAAAAACTTATTTTGATGTTTCTAATTTATGGTTTTAAGTTTTGTATTTATCAAAACTTATTTTTGAGCTTATTGTCAAAAACAAAGATATTTTATCTTTTATGTGTATTGGATCATTTTCATACACACTATGCTTCAAATGAGTTTGAATATCTTATTTTTGTATTTGAACAAGTTTTGAAAAAATTCTTTTCTATTTAAAAGTTTGTTTTTGGAAATATGGTTTTCGATTTAAGGCTAATTTTTTATATCGCAAAAATAGTTCAAATTATTTGTATTATGTGTTGATTTTTGATCACACATATTTGTGCTTCAAAGTATTCAATGAATTTATTTTTGTGAATTTTATGTGTTTTAAATAAAATTTTAGGGTTTTCAAGTCAAAGTTTTCAAAACCCTAAAACCTTTTCTTTGGGCTTCTGGCGGTCGACGAACGGTCGACTGAACCAGAGCTCGGTCGACCGAGAGGTCGACCGATGTGCACAGCAATGTGCACAAGCCCTGGCTTGAGGGCCGGTCGACCGACTAGAGAGACCAACTCTCTGGTTCTGGCCTCGGTCGACCGAGCGATCGACCGATAGATCAATGACCTGGGTGCGGTCGACCGAGCGGTCGATCGGCAACCCAAATGGTCTGAAATATGACCGTTGGCTGGTCGACCGTGAAAGTACACCTAGAGGGAGGTGAATAGGTGTATGGCTAATCTAATGACAAATAATGTGGAATTAAAAACTAAATGCAACACACTTAGTGTAACCAAATAGTGTAGCCGAATTCCCGGTGAAGGGCTCTGAAATATCTCCTCTAAATTCCTCTAAATAAGAGTTGAGGTGCTATGTAAAGCTCTCTTGGTTCAACACAAGTGAGGCACACACACAAGCAATACCAAGCATATAAGTATGAATAAACAATATGAATCAATGCAAGGAACAATATAAGAGAGAGAGTTAGAGATAGTGGATCAAACGCAAACACTAAGATGTGTTTCGAGATTCGAGCACCCAGCTCTACGTCCCTGCCTTCACACAGAAGGATTTCCACTATATCGTCTACACAGGACTTCCCACACATGGAACCTCCACTGAGGATTTGGGCAAATACAACTTGGGAGTACACAACTCCTCTCTCAACAAATATAACCTCTCACTAGAGGCATGGCACAACACAAATCACCTTTACACTTAGAGGGATGGGCACTTAGTCAAACAACAATCAACCTCTCATTAGAGAGATTAGGCTTAAAGCCACAACTCAACAATCATCTCTACACTTAGAGGGATATCAATCACAACCTCCACAATCACCTCTGCACAAGAGGGATACTCACAATCTCAAATAAAAGAGGTTTTCAACTCTAGGTGATCACAAAGACCACAAACCAATTCTCTCTCACAAAACAAGATCCTATAGATAGAATAGATATGATAGCTCAAGTGTGAGAAAATAAAGAGTTTGAAAATCAAAATCACAAAGAAAAACTCTTGGGAAAACTTCTAGAATAGCTATAGAGATGAAGATAAAAAACAATCCCAAAGACTTCTCCTTTCCTTGATTTTTCCAACCCTTATAAAATAAATAAAGATGAAATCTTTTGGCTCTAAAACTCTTTTAAAAACTTGTATTTAACCACTAGAAAGAATAAGAATTTTGCTCTTCAAATTGTTGTTGAAGAACAACTCAAATGTGGGCTATTTATAGCCTAACAAATTCTGCCCGTTGGCAGTCTGGCAAAGGGCAAAACTGCCCTTCCGGTCGACCGGGCGGTCGACCGGCCAACGGTCATATTTATGACCGTTGAGCCACCGGTCGACCGGCCGGTCGACCGAAAACTGAAAACAGAGAGCAGAGCTCTCTGCCGGTCGACCGGGGCCATTTTTGGAGAGCAGAAGCTCTCTGGCGGTCGACCGACCTGGCCGCCCGGCCTCCCAGCCTGGGCTGCGTGCACGTCTGTGCACGTCGGTCGACCGGACCAGTCGACCGACTTCTGCCTCGGTCGACCGGACCGGTCAACCGGCAGACAGCCAGGTCAAACATATAGGGATTGAAAACTTGGGTATTTGCCTTCTAAATGCCATAAAATACACATAAATTTCACAAAAATAAGTTCTTATTATATCTTTGAAATACAAATATGTGTGACAAAAATTCAACACATATTATGAACAATTTGAACCATTTTTGTGAACTTGAATTTTACCTTAAACCAAAATTCGTATCTTCTAAAACTAGTATTTTGAAATGGAAAACCGTTTTCTCCAAAACTCATGTAAATACAAAAACATAATATTGAAACAACTTTGAAGCATATTGTATATGGATAGAATCCAATATGCATGAAAGATATTATATCTACATTTTTGACATGAAATCCAAAAATAAGTTTTGTTTAAATTCAAAACTCCAACTCATGAAATAGACTATCAAAGTAAGTTTTTCTAAATAGATGAAGCATAGATATATATAGATCAAATCTAATATACATTAAACCATGTAAACTTGTTTTGATTTTATCTATTCATGAAAACAATATATATGAAAACCGAAATCGGTTAAATCGAAAAACTAAATACATGAAACTTTAAACTTGTGTGTGTATTGTGAACTTGAGCATATCAACACTATCTAATCTTTACAATGATCTAAATACAAAACTAAAATAAACTGAGATCTTCTTGTAGAACTCCTTTTCCAAGTCGACTCGATCCAAACGCGATCCAACGAGCTTGACTCCAATCGAGTGCTAGATGCGATCTTGACGCGCGAGCTCTTGAATCACCATGTGAAAGCTCCAAAAAAATTTTATTGAAGCTAATCACCTACTAATATCTTGATCAAATATCTGAAACTAAATATCATAAGATTATTAGTAACTATAACTACATGAGTTAATTATCATCAAAACTAGAGTAAAGGGCCTCTGGGCCAACAATCTCTCCCTTTTTGATGATGACAAAACTCATAGAGTTATATATGCATGGATTAAAGCTAAGCTTCATAGAAGCTCCCCCTTAACTCATGCATAGCAATAACATAAAGATATGTAATGAATGCTCAATATAAATATGCATAAACATCCATAAAATAAGAAAATGAAACAAACATGATCTTTGATACCAATGAAATAAATATGCTCTTCATATCAATTTTAAAATAAAAATGTTCTTAAACAAAGTGCTGCTCTTGATACCAAGAAAAGATGCTCTTGAAACCAATGGTAAAAGATAACAATTAAACAAACATGCATATATAAAACTACAAATTTCTCTCCCCCTTTTTATCAATTCATCAACAAAGGGGTACAAACACTAAAGACAAAATAATATTTTTCTTCTTTTTTGCATAAATCAAAACAATAAAGGTGTATATGCTATATACATTCATGAAGAGGAGAGACGTGAAGTTAACTCCCCCTGCATAAATTACATGAAAAAGAGATGACTAGACCCTAATCACATAACGCATAATATACAATGTATAAAAGGAGATGTGAAGCTCCTCCTACACACGTGTAAGACATAGAGAAGAGCGGTCAAGCTCCTCAATATGAGATACACTGAACATGAATATATATATAGAGAAGATGTTAAGCTTCCCTTGCATATAAGAAATACATATCAAAACTTTTGATACCAAATTATGATACCAATTGAAAATAAACAAAAATTTTAAGATACCAAAAGATACTAATTGAAAATATCTTGTAAACTTTTGATATCAATGGAAAATAAAACATTGTATGTTTTGATACCAATTGAAATATATATGTATATTGTAAATCATGATATCAATTGTAAATATTTTGTAATTTTTATACCAAATGAGAATATTTTATAATTTTGATATCAAATGAAAGTGAAAGCCAAATATTTTTATGTAAACATAACTCATTTCACTATAAATATCAATTTAAAATGAAATATGATGCCAATTGAAAAACAACCAACTATTTGATTAAACAATTTATTTTGCAATAAAGTTACCAAATTTTAGAATAAAGCCAATTTAAGATTTTTGATGCCAATATTGAAAATGTTAGCATATTTCAAATTAAATAATTTTCATTAAGAGTAAAGAAACCAATTGAAAAATAATATACCAAATAATATCATTTTTCATCATAAAGAGTGGGAGTAAGATACCAATTGAAAATACAATCGATTGAAAACTAAAACATGAAGTTTTCTCCCCCTTTATGAAATACCAATAAAAATGATGCATAAGCTTGTATAAAATATCAATTTGAAAACTAATAGTCATTAAGGAGTAAATCAAGCTTAGCATAAACGTAATTTGTGTTTTAAGATGTAAAGATATAGTAAGCACAATCAAATCATATATATATATATATATATATATATATATATATATATTATATATATATATATATATATATATATATATATATGTATGAAAATGTAAATACCAATAAAAATTGATACCTTTGAAGTTTTGAAGCATACATATATAGAAACACATTTGAGTTTACAACCAAAAAAATGTCAATTGGGATACCAAAATGATGAGGATCAAGTGTATAACTCATATTACCTCCCTTTCATGCACATGTTTAAATAGATTTTCAATTAAGAGCATACAAGACATAGTCGCCTATCTAACCGCCCTTCGATGGAAGGGGCTTTCAAAAATAAGTTTGAAGATAATTTTAGCATAATTGAAAACTCTTTCAAAATGAAGAATATGCAACTAGTTTTATGATAAACTTGAAAACTAGTACGAGCTCCTTCAAGTAAGGAATAAAACAATAACATATCTATGAAAACATGAAAATTACACAATCATCAACACTCAAAATCCATATAGCACATATACTACTCATGAAAATAAAGTCATGAGAAAAACATCAAATAATGTGAGTGTACAAAGTCATGTAATCAACAAAATCATGAAATGAGACATTTAAGTTCAATATAAAATTTCTTTATAAAATCCATCAAAACTAAATCTACTTCAAAGTATATGTATGTTTAGTCTAAACTAGAAGTATACATACATATCCACACACAATTGAGTCTATAAAGAGATTTTGCATGAAAGGCAAATGACTCAAGGTTATACATGTATATCAAATAGTTTTGGCAAAATTAACATATACATGAAGCTAGAACATATCAACATGAAAAACATGTCTAAAAATAGAGAATACAAATCAAAATACATGAATCATCAAAACTAGGCTGTACTAGTACATCTAATGGGTACAAATGAGTAATTTAGTACAAACATATAATAATCAATTTGTGGCTCACTAGTTGTACAAGTATTGACACAAGTTTTAATGAAAACTACATCTTAAACATGTAATCAAAACATGAATCATAAAATGAAAACATAAACCAACATGATTAATATGTACATACACATGATTTAGAATTATGATATACACAATAGTTAAACTATGGTGAGAACACAAAGTAATAATCCATATGAACATGGGTATATCTCAAATACTATACATGTATGTCACAAAACTAATTATCATGACATTTAACATAATAATCATAAAACATGATATGCTAAAAATTAATCATATGAAAGCATGTAAACATCAATGAGAGTTAGAGATAGTTACCAAAACCTTTAGAGATAATCTCTAGATCTCCAAAACATGGTGGTCCTTCCACCAAACTCCCCTTGAAAGTGATGCATCCAAAATAATCACCATTAAGCTCGGAACGCATCCGCCTCAAGGCACCAATGCTCCCACGTTAAGCGAGAGCCCACACCTACATCAAAATATGAGTGGCTTTTGGTACCCACTCTATTGGGTTCATGGGGATTAGTACCTTTCCTAACCCAAGCAAATTTGTTTGCAAAATTTACATTATGTACTCTATCATAACAAAATCTTGTAAGGTAGCCCTTACGTCCACAATGTGTACATGTGTACACATGAGCATACATAGTGTCGTGTGTATGTATGTGAGAAGCATGTGTATGCCGTGGTTTGTGTGCATGCATAGGAGGAACATGTTTCTTTTGAAACATAGATTCCAAACGTGTGTGGTTCAAGACATATTGCTCAAAGTGGAGCCCAAACAATCAACACTCTTCTATGGATATATCATTTTCAATAATGGAAGAAGAAGTGGAGCATGCAATAGGTATGCTAGATGATGAAGGTACACTAGCATGGCAAACATGAGTATCTAAATCATTTTCTCAAGAAATATTTTTCTTAAACCAAATCCAATTCCTTTGAAATAGAAATAATTTTATTTTTCAAAGAATCATTTTCTTTTAAAATAAAAACAAGTTGTGAAGATAAAACTTCATTTTTCTTCAAAACTTCCTCACAATCATTTTTATTTTTAAAATTTTATTTTCATTTAGGGCAAGTTCAAGTTAGGATTTTAATGAGTCCCTTTCATTAGAAATCTCAACCTTCTCTTGCAAAGGCACATCAAGTTTTGAAATTAAATCCTCATTTTCTTTATTTAATGCAAACCTTTTCTTTTTCAAGAGTTGGTATTTTTTTAATAATTTTTCACATATAATAGATAGTTCTTCATTTAATGCATCGGCATCAATATGATCATCGCCGGAAGAGCTAGCACAATCATCTAGTTGAGTTTCCAAATGTACCTCAAGGAGTCATTCTCTTGGACCATGTAGCATTGTTTTTTGATTCTCCTCCTCTAGATTCCTCCTCTACAATGTTTGGCGTTTGTAGCGCGGGAGAGGTCAAGTGTTCCACATTGCAAAGGCGGAATCACAATAAGAAACTAAACACAAATATTCTTTACTTAGAGTGCTCCTAAGTGCCTCAAGGGCTTGTGCATTGGCCTCTATATATTTGCTATTACCAAGATAGGATTTCTTGGTAGCGGCAAGGAAAACATGCAAACCTAGGGTTTTTAGATACATACTCATTCTAAGCTTTCACATATTGATGTTAGAAACATCAAACATGGGAGGTGCAAGATAATCCATGAGCGTGTGTAAACAAATAAGTGTGCAAATGCAAATACTAGATTAGCTAACCAAGATCTCACTCCTAGGTGGTTAGACTTAATATCATGAGCGTAGGGTCTGATACCAATTGAAAATACACCTAGAGGGGGGTGAATAGGTGTATGGCTAATCTAATGATAAATAATGCGAAATTAAAAACTAAATGCAGCACACTTAGTGTAACCAAAGAGTGTAGCCGAATTCCCGGTGAAAGGCTCTGGACTATCTCCTCTAAATTCCTCTAAATAAGAGTTGAGGTGCTATGTAAAGCTCTCTTGGTTCAACACAAGTGAGGCACACACACAAGCAATACCAAGCATATAAGTATGAATGAACAATATGAATCAATGAAAGGAACAATATAAGAGAGAGAGATAGTGGATCAAACGCAAATACCAAGATATGTTTCGAGGTTCGATCACCCAGCTCTACGTCCCCGCCTTCACACAGAAGGATTTCCACTATATCGTCCATACAGGACTTCTCACACATGGAACCTCCACTGAGGATTTGGGCAAATACAACTTGGGAGTACACGACTCCTCTCTCAACAAATACAACCTCTCACTAGAGGCAAGGCACAACAATAATCACCTCTACACTTAGAGGGATGGGCACTTAGCCAAACAACAATCAACCTCTCACTAGAGGGATTAGGCTCAAAGCCATAACTCAACAATCACCTCTACACTTAGAGGGATATCAATCACAACCTCCCAATCACCTCTACACAAGAGGGATACTCACAATCTCAAATAAAAGAGGTTTTCAACTCTAGGTGATCACAAAGACCACAAACCAATTCTTTCTCACAAAACAAGATCCTATAGATAGGATAGATATGATAGCTCAAGTGTGATAAAACAAAGAGTTTGAAAATCAAAATCACAAAGAAAAATTCTTAAGAAAACTTCTAGAATAGCTATAGAAATGAAGATCAAAAACCAATCCCAATGACTTCTCCTTTCCTTGATTTTTTTTTCAACTCTTTTAAAACAAATAGAGATGAAATCTTTTGGCTCTAAAACTCTTTTAAAAACTTGTATTTAATCACTAGAAAGAATGAGAATTTTGCTCTTTAAATTATTGTTGAAAAACAGCTAAAATGTGGGGTATTTATAGCCCCAACAAATTCTGCCCGTTGGCAGTCTGGCAAAGGGCAAAACTGCTATTCCGGTCGACCGGGCGGTCGACCGGCCAACGGTCATATTTATGACCGTTGAGCCACCGGTCGACCGGCTGGTTAACTAGAAACTGGAAACAGAGAACAGAGCTCTCTGCCGGTCGACCGGGCGGTCGACCGGGGCCATTTCCGGAGAGCAGAAGCTCTCTGGCGGTCAACCGACCCGGTCGACCGGCCTCCCAGCCTGGGCTGCGTGCACGTCTGTGCATGTCGGTCGACCGGACCGGTCGACCGACTTCTGCCTCGGTCGACCGGACCTGTCGACCGGCAGACAACCTGGTCAAATTTATAGGGATTGAAAGTATGGGTATTTGCCTTCTAAAAAATCTCATAAAATACACATAAATTTCACAAAAATAAGTTCTTATTATATCTTTGAAATACAAATATGTATGACAAAAATTCAACACATATTATGAACAATTTGAACCATTTTTTTGAACTTGAAATTTTGCCTTAAACTAAAATCCGTATTTTCTAAAACTAGGATTTTGAAATGAAAAACCGTTTCTCCAAAACTCATGTAAATACAAAAACATGATATCGAAACAACTTTGAAGCATATTGTACATGGATAGAATCTAATATACATGAAAGATATTATATCTATGTTTTTGACATGAAATTCAAAAATAAGTTTTGTTTAAATACAAAACTCTAACTCATGAAATAGACTATCAAAGTAAGTTTTTCTAAATAGATGAAGTATAAATGTATATAGATCAAATCTAATATACAATAAACCATGTAAACTTGTTTTGATTCTATCTATTCTTGAAAACCATATATATGAAAACCGAAATCGGTTAAATCGAAAAACTAAACACATGAAACTTTAAACTTGTGTGTGTATTGTGAACTTGAGCATATCAACACTATCTAATCTTTACAATGATCTAAACACAATCTTAAACTAAAACAAACCGAGATCTTCTTGTAGAACTCCGTCTCCAAGTCGACTCGATCCAAACGCGATCCAACAAGCTTGACTCCAACTGAGTGCTAGATGCGATCTTGACGCGCGAGCTCTTGAAGTACCATGTGAAATCTCCAAAACACCTTTGTTGAAGCTAATCATCTACTAATATCTTGATCAAATATCTGAAACTAAATATCACAAGATTATTAGTAACTATAACTACATGAGTTAATCATCATCAAAACTAGAGTGAAGGGCCTCTGGGCCAACAATATCCCCTTTTTTGATGATGACAAAACTCATGGAGTTATATATGCATGGATTAAAGTTAAGCTTCATAGAAGCTCTCCCTTAACTCATGCATAGCAATAAACATAAAGATATATAATGAATGCTCAATATAGATATGCATAAACATGCATAAAATAAGGAAATGAAACAAACATGATCTTTAATACCAATGAAATAAACATGCTTTTGATACCAATTTTAAAATAAAAATGTTCTTAAACAAAGTGCTACTCTTGATACCAACAAAAGATGCTCTTGATACCAATGATAAAAGATAACAAATTAAACAAACATTCATATATAAAACTCTAATTTTTCTCCCCCTTTTTGTCAATTTATCAACAAAGGGGTACAAACACTAAAGACAAAATAATATTTTTCTTCTTTTTTGCATAAATCAAAACAATAAAGGTGTATATGCTATATACATTCATGAAGAGGAGAGACGTGAAGTTAACTCCCCCTACATAAATTACATGAAAAAGAGATGACTAGACCCTAATCACATAACGCATAATATACAATATATAAAAGGAGATGTAAAGCTCTTCCTACACACATGTAAGCATAGAGAAGAGCGGTCAAGCTCCTCAATATGAGATACACTGAACATGAATATATATATAGAGAAGATGTTAAGCTTCCCTTGCATATAAGAAATACATATCAAAACTTTTGATACCAATTATGATACCAATTGAAAATAAACAAAAATTTTAAGATACCAAAGATACTAATTGAAAATATCTTATAAACTTTTGATACCAATGGAAAATGAAACATTATATATTTTGATACCAATTGAAATATATATGTATATTGTAAATCATGATACCAATTGTAAACATTTTGTAATTTTGATACCAAATGAGAATATTTTATAATTTTGATATCAATTGAAAGTGAAAGCCAAATATTTTTATGTAAATATAACTCATTTCACTATAGATACCAATTTAAAATGAAATATGATACTAATTGAAAAATAAACTAACTATTTGCGCGGTAGTCTACGCTTTGTCAAGTGGAAGGGGTTCATTGCAGAGAATGTTACTTGGGAGGAGTATTATTTGTTTACGGTGAAGTACCCCACATTTGACTTTGAGGACTAAGTCAATTGTTTTGGCTGGAGGGGATGTTGGATCCACATTGATGTGGGCATACTTATATGAAATACCTGATGGGCTAATCATTCTTGGACTGTAGCAATATAGGAAGATGGGCTTGATTCAGAAACGAAATGGCGCTGCAATGATGGGACACACTAAAGGAATTACTGCTGCGGGGCAGCAGAAACAGAGAATTCTAAGCTCAATTGGGTGGGTGGTTGGAGCCAACTGATCAAAACCTGAGTATGTCCCTATCTGTTAACTTATTTATCTTTACTGTGCAATTAAATGATGAGAAATAGAATTGAGAGAGCTACATATGTAATGAAGCTGTAATCTTAAGATTATTATTAATATACTAAAAATTGCTCTGTTTCTCTCTCAACTTTCTTCTTCTTCATCTGTTTCCATGGCTCATCGGGGCGGTTGCAGTGCAACAATTGGGGCGATGGCCCTGACTCTCCTTTACAAAAGATGATCAATTTACTTTGAAAATATTCTAAGATGTTGTATACAAGTACATGCTTAAATTCAATAAAACTACTCAGGCTTAACCAAAAATCATGCAACTATTAGATGAAATGTAATTAAATATGCTTATGTCAAACAACACCTCCTATTATTAGAAAAATTGAGGGTTCATATCTCCAATTTGTTTGGGAAAAATATTCCATTTTTCAAATTAAAATAGAGAAATTGTATTGTATAGAAGACTAGGTGCGCTATATCCAATAATTCATCGCAAGCTTTAGTAACACTTCAATTTCTTAGAGGAAAAAACATAAGAGCTTTTTGACTGCTTCGAGGAGGAGGCAGGTGTCAGCGTCTATCACCATAGCGACGGCCCTTAGTCCCGTAAGATCCAAAGAACGAGAAAGAAGAGAGAGAAGAGAGAGCTTAACTAGATTTGAAGAGGAACCGAACGAAATCTGGCCTTGAGCAACCAGATTTGACGAGGAATGGCCCAAATACGACCTCATGTGGTTGGATCTTACAACGAACAAAAAGATCCGCCCACAAACGACCAAATCCAACGAGGAATTGCCTAAATCTAGCCTCTTGAGGTCAGGTATGACAAGGAGTTGCCCAAATCTTGCATCTCATGGTTGAATTTATTGAGGAACAAACAAGATCCGGCCATGACCAGCCGTATCTGATGGGGAATGGCCTAGATCTGGCTGGATTTGATGAGAAACAAACTAGATTTAGGCATATGTAGCTTGATTTGAGGAGGAATGGCCTAGATTTAGCATCTCATGGTTGGTTTGCTAAGGAACAAACTAAATCCCACCATGAGTAGCCAGATCTGACAAGGAATGTCCTAGAGCCTATCTTTCGTAGGGGTGGCAATTGGGTCGGGTCGGGTCGACCCGACCCAATTACTGCTCGACCCATATAATAATCGGGTCGGGTCGACTCGACCCGATTATTATACTGGTCAAAAATTTAGACCCAGACCCGACCCAGACTTAATCGGGTCGACCCGACCCGACCCATTTGACCCGATTATTAAGCCTTAAATACAATTTCTTTACACTATGTTACTAAATTGTTTGGTGATATGGTTGGTCATCACACTAAACTCAAACAATAGAGGGTCACAGGTTCGAAATTGAGCTCACGCATATTTTTGACAATTTAATTTAGGTGAAGGGGAGGAGGCGGTGGAGGAGATCGGAGGGGAGAAGGTCGAAGAGGAGAGAGAATAATTGGGTCTGGCGGGTTTCAGATGGGCCGACCCGATTACGACCCAAACCCAATTAGCCCAAACCCAGACCCGCTAACTCCGGGTCGGGTCGGGTCAGGTCTGGCGGGTCGCGACCCATCTGCCACCCCTAATCTTTCGTACTACACATCGTAATAATTCCAGTTACAAGTCCACGTGTTCGTTTTTTTAAGACTACTCGGTCCAAGCCCAACCATATTTGCTAAGGAGCTTACATCTCATATTCTAGCACAAGTTACAGGCTTCAGAACTGATGATCATTGAAGAGTGCTGTCATATGTGACGATCAAGGAAATTTAGAAATGGCAATTAAGGAAATTCATTTTCTAAAATGTGGTGTACTCATCAAGCTTCATGATGTTTTCTCTCTTATTTAGGTTTGTATCTTTTCCTTTTCTATGTATTTCATTCTTACAACTAGCTAGATGTAACCTTGCTATATGCTCTTAATAGTATGAGTATTAATGATAATAGTAATAAAAATAGGGTAAGATTTTAATACTCCTAGGGTATAACAAAGCAAGTTATACCCGCCTCCAAAGATACATGCTTTGCAATGAAATTAGA
This sequence comes from Agave tequilana, assembly GCA_038442645.1. Classification (NCBI taxonomy): domain Eukaryota; kingdom Viridiplantae; phylum Streptophyta; class Magnoliopsida; order Asparagales; family Asparagaceae; genus Agave; species Agave tequilana. The sequence continues at coordinate 51,831 of JAVJIF010021583.1, forward strand.
CGATCCATTCCCTTTATCTTAATCCATAGAAAAACTCTATACAAAAAAGAAATGATGAATTTTGAAGATTAATTACATATTCTTTAAGTGGTGGCAAAATGAATGATTTTATGACAATTGAATCATTCATTTTACAACCACTTGCTGAATGAGCAGTTGCACTTCAAAATACATAATTTTTGTTTATAAGCTTTTAAAATATGTAGATCAAGATAAACAAAGTGGATCGTCCAATATCTTTGTATAAAACTGTAGTGGTTAGTTTTCGACTTCCTTGAGATCGTGACACGACGCATCCACTTAAAGATATCGCGTGACACTTGACCGCCTCCAGAATTTTCTATCGAAGATTTTATATCTAATCCGAACTCCGAGTAGTTCAAGTGGCTAAAAGAAGGAGATAGAATCAGTTATGAGAATCCCTATCTTTAAGCCATATCTCTACTCAAACCCGATGATTATCATCCATATCACCAACTGGATAGGCTCCCCTAGGATAAAGATGAACACACGTTTCATCAATTCAAAATAGAATGTTTGTGTAACACCCCGATTATTTAAAATCCTAATTTAATATCCTAATATTTGATTAACGTGATCCGACAGAATTATTTAAGATGATGATTGAACGTGTTTTGTGTAAAATAGAATTTTTATTTATTTTAATTTTTATTATGGGGGAAATTTGAAGTGAAATAAATATTTAATAATTTTAAATATAGGTGTAAGAATATTTTAGCATGTATATATATGGATATGGAACATATGTGTGTATATAAATATATACATTACATGGATGTATTGGAATATTGTGTAAATACAAGATAATACAAGTAAATACCAAGAAAATACTATAATTATATATTCATAATAGTTAGTGGAAGAGGGTAGGTATGCATGAAGTGGGTAGATGGATGGCTAAGATTTTATTTGGGAATGGTGGAGACATGTGGCATGAGTAGGGACATGTGGCTTCATGAGAGGAAGGGAGAGAAATTCATAGTGCAAATTTTGTTTGGGAAGGGGTTATGTGTAAATAGAGGGATGAAAAAAGTTTCCCATCTCTCTCTTTCCTTTCTCAGGCTGAAAGTTACGTTCCCTTTCATCTCTCTAAATTAGGGAATCTTAGAGAGAAATTTCTCTCAAAACCCTCTCTCATTCTCATCCAAAAATTTCAAACCCTAAGAGATCCTCTCTCTCTCTCTCTCTCTCTCTCTCTCGCGGATCGGGGCGGCCGAAGGGTCGGCCGGCCAAGGGCGGCCGGCCATGAGCGGCGGCCGGCCAAGGGCGGCCGGCCATGGGGGCGCGGCGACCGGCCATGGGCCGCGGCCGGCCGGCGGAGCAAGGTGAGGGAGTTCTAAAGTTTTCCTTTTTCCCTTTATTTTCTTGCAAAATTTGATGATATATTTTTAGATCTCTCGGTATATTGATTGATCTCAAATGAAATTTATAAATTTGTTGTGGTTATGATATTAGATTATGTGAAAGAGGATGGGAAACCCTTCGATCTATTTTGATATAATTTTTATATTTCCTTGACAAAAATAAGTAACTTCATGACCTAACTCATTTTATTCTGAATAGAGTAATCAAATAAGAGAACTATTAGTTGTGATTTAATTTGGTGAAGGGATTTAAAAACATTTGAAACTAACCCAAAATTTGGGGACATTAGAAATGTGTGCAAATCTGTCCAGTTTTTATGATCTGTAAATTCAGAGGGAGTTCTCCTAGGTATTATGAGTAATAAGTATCATATTATATGTCGTTAGAAAGATAATCAAGTCAGCTTTCTGACGGTTCTTACCGTATCCCTATTGAAGGTTTGTATTGAAAGTTATCGTCAAAATACGGCAAGTTGGTCAACACTACTGTGTTGCAGAATTTTTAACCGATCAAGAAGTTTCTGATTATTTAGTATATTTTTCTTAAATTAAACTTGTCATATAATATATCATTGGAAAGGTAATTAAGTCTAGTTTCTAGCAAAATTTCTCATATTTTATTTAAATATCTGAAATAAAAGTTATAATAAAATATCAGTGATTGTTCGAAAGATAGAATCTTTAGATGTATAGAAGTTCTCTTGTTATAGTTACCTTCTAATTAACTTATATGATATCCAGATGACTGAGAACCTACTGATACTTGTAGGAAGGAAAGAAAATAGGTAAAGAAAATAAGTTATATATAGCAGTAGACTTTCATTCTTTTAGCCAATTGACAAATAAGAGCGTAAAAGTCTTACTTGCCCTGTTGATCCATAAATTAACCACATGGTTTCGTTGTGACCCACTAGTGATGTTCTTTATACTTAATTAGGATATATGATGTACCAATGAAAAACTCTTTCCCTTTCTATAGGAATTAGGAAAAAAACTTTGTAACTTACTTAGACTTGAAATCAGTTTTTTTCCACATCACAATCATCAAAGATCATCTATTATTGTTATCGTCTTGAAACTTCATGAGTCCTTCTATGTAGTCTTGAGATTTATATATATATATATATAATCATGTGTGATAGTTGCACGAGTTGCTCTTAATTGAAAGCAGTTTCTTATTCGAGTATCAGAATGCTTGAAAGAATCTAGATATTGAAATAAAGATCGGTAGTAAATTAGAATTGAATTTGTGAAATTGGATATTCAAAATATGATCCGTTCAAGGCGGATAGTTGAGATATATAATTGGAGCACTGCTTCTGATCTTTCGATCTAAATCACCAGTTGCAGTGAAATAAAATTTTGGTTGTATAACAACTGTGTAATTAAATTAGAATTTGAATATAATATAGCTAGCGAAGTATGATGATGATTTTATAAGAATAATACTCATAAATTAATGTGTTAGTAATAATCATAAAATTTTTAGTAAGATCGATAGTGGAATAGATTATCAATGGGTAGTGTGACACTAAGCCGAAGTGTATATATATGAGACACACAAGATTTGGATTAAGTAGTCGGTTACATCATTAAGGAGTATGGACGTGGGGTGTGTGTCTAGTACTTGTACATATACTCTTGTTTTACATCGTAGAACCATATATATATAGTTGATACCTTGTTAATGATTACTTATTGATTGTTATGCTGGATGACTAGTGGACTACTATTATGTTCAAGACATGCTAAGACTCTAATCACAGATAAGTAGTGAAGTCAATTTCATGCCCAAATATCCAATATGTGAATGAAGAATCATAACTAGATAAAAGAACTAATCGTATAAAGAACGAGTATCGAGAATGTAACTGATGCGTCGTAAATGAATGAGAAGTGTAAGTAGTATGTATGTTTGAATACGTGCATATATTTGTTAGTTACACGAACTTGACCATGTGTGACACATCAATGACATGATTGGTGAATGGAAAAAGTATATCACAACACAACAGGCACTGTGTGTGTTACCTTGATAGTTGATGTATATATAATGTGTATGTAATGTGTATGCATGTCGTGTTATTCTCATGTAAATGTAGGAAGGGGCCAGCGGGAGCTGGTAGGTGTGAAGACGGGGTATGATATTGTGTGTTAAATGTAGGAAGGGGCCAGCGGGAGCTGGTAGGTGTGAAGACGGGGTATGATATTGTGTGTTAAATGTAGGAAGGGCCAGCGAGAGCTGGTAGGTGTGAAGACGGGGTATGATATTGTGTGCTAAATGTAGGAAGGGGCCAGCGGGAGCTGGTAGGTGTGAAGACGGGGTATAATATTGTGTGTGTTAAATGTAGGAAGGGGCCAGCGGGAGCTGGTAGGTGTGAAGACGGGGTATGATATTGTGTGTGTTAAATGTAGGAAGGGGCCAGCGGGAGCTGGTAGGTATGAAGACGGGGTATGACATTGTGTGTGTTAAACGAAGGAAGGGGCCAGCGGGAGCTGGTAGGTGTGAAGACGGGGTATGAGATAGGTCGTGTGTCATGAAATAAGATGTGCTTATTAAAATCGAATAGTGTTTATGCTTGTCCTTTATGTATGACTGTGAAACTCTGCTTTATTATAAGAGATAATGAAATATTATATGATGAGTGAAAGTGCAAGGGTTAATCCATGCAGTACTTGAATGGTGATATGATATACAACATATTAGTATATTTTATAATATATGTACCATCTGGGTTAACTTACTGTGATTGATGTACCATCGTGTATAGTGTATATATTATGTATACACGAATGAATCTGGTAATAAAGTAAGTCACTAAAGTAAGGTGTTCGATACAACTCATAACCTTATAAAATCAGTGCAGAGATTTAAGTTGTACAGTCATTGGTCGAAAGAGTCAAGTCTTTTGACAAACTATAGTGATAGTCGGGGCGACTGTTTAGGTTGGTATAATTATTTCTTTCTTTATTTCATTTTTTCGCCTCGCCATTTGAAGAAAAACATGCTTCCTTTTATTTTGACATGTATATCATATTCCTAATTCTCTTTTACTCTCCTCACTGAGCTGTTGAGCTCACCCCCCACAGATTATTTTTTTTTCAGGTTATGGTAAGGCGAAGGCTCAATTTAAGATTTCAAGCGCTTCGTTGGAATTCTGTTATATAGAGCAGTTTTGGAGTTGTAATTGTATTTGTAAAACTTCATATTATATTATTTACATTCTTATTGATGCTAATTATAGTATAAGTTAGATGGCTAAAATCTTGATGAGTTGGAGTTATAAATAATTTAGTGTTATATGGTGGATGCCGAGAAGGAGGCTCTGAATGTCGAGAGGGGTACTCTCGAGCATATGATTCTTTTATTTTCATATAAGTAGGCGGATGTTGGCCGAAATTATTGTGGATAAAATTGTATATTTGGCTATATCAATATTTACAAAGGAAGTGCTGCCAAATTTTTTTTATATAGATTGGGAGGTGATTATGATAATCTATCAGTTAAAAGAATGTTTATGTTAATTGAGGATCTAAAAACTGGGACCGTTACAGTTGGTATCAGAGCTCAGGGTTTTCGCATAAGGATTTGACCTAGAGCAGGTATAGTAGGAAGATGATTGATTGATAGAACTGGTTGCTATGTTTGAATTGTATGCTTGTGCGTTGTATGTATATGAATGTGTTGTTTGATATGGATAGTTTAAGGGGGTAGGAGTTCTTACGCGTATGATTAATCCCGAAGCGCAAGATATTTAGTCATTGCCTTATGTTTGGATTATGGTACCCACATGCCATAATTCGAATGTGCTCTGCTAGGGGTGTGGGCCCTCAGTATGAGTTGCCAGTGGTATGGGACACTGGAGTAAGGGAATGATTAAAATATCAAGCGAGCCAAGATTAATTTGGATCGTAAGAACATAGTGTAGATGTGATTAGGGGATAATGAATTTTTGAGGTGAATAATCGAGAAAGATATTGCATCATAGAAAGATTTTGTGATAAGCAGGAAAAATGCAAAGATTATATACTTACTCAGGTGCTAAGTTTCGAGGACGAAACTTTTGTAAGGGGGGTAGAACTGTAACACCCCGATTATTTAAAATCCTAATTTAATATCCTAATATTTGATTAACGTGATCCGATAGAATTATTTAAGATGATGATTGAACGTGTTTTGTGTAAAATAGAATTTTTATTTATTTTAATTTTTATTATGGGGGAAATTTGAAGTGAAATAAATATTTAATAATTTTAAATATAGGTGTAAGAATATTTTGGCATGTATATATATGGATATGGAACATAGTGTGTATATAAATATATACATTGCATGGATGTATTGGAATATTGTGTAAATACAAGATAATACAAGTAAATACCAGAAAAATACTATAATTATATATTCATAATAGTTAGTGGAAGAGGGTAGGTATGCATGAAGTGGGTAGATGGATGGCTAAGATTTTATTTGGAATGGTGGAGACATGTGGCATGAGTAGGGACATGTGGCTTCATGAGAGGAAGGGAGAGAAATTCATAGTGCAAATTTTGTTTGGGAAGGGGGTTATGTGTAAATGGAGGGATGAAAAAAGTTCCCATCTCTCTCTTTCCTTTCTCAGGCTGAAAGTTACGTTCCCTTTCATCTCTCTAAATTAGGGAACCCTAGAGAGAAATTTCTCTCAGAACCCTCTCTCATTCTCATCCAAAATTTTAAACCCTAAGAGATCCTCTCTACTCTCTCTCTCTCTCTCTCTCTCTCTCTCTCTCTCTCTCTCTCTCTCGCGGATCGGGGCGGCCGAAGGGTCGGCCGGCCAAGGGCGGCCGGCCATGGGGGCGCGGCGACCGGCCATGGGGCGCGGCCGCCGGCGGAGCAAGGTGAGGGAGTTCCAAAGTTTTCCTTTTTCCCCTTTATTTTCTTGCAAAATTTGATGATATATTTTTAGATCTCTCGGTATATTGATTGATCTCAAATGAAATTTATAAATTTGTTGTGGTTATGATATTAGATTATGTGAAAGAGGATGGGAAACCCTTCGATCTATTTTGATATAATTTTTATATTTCCTTGACAAAAATAAAGTAACTTCATGACCTAACTCATTTTATTCTGAATAGAGTAATCAAATAAGAGAACTATTAGTTGTGATTTAATTTGGTGAAGGGATTTAAAACATTTGAAACTAACCCAAAATTTGGGGACATTAGAAATGTGTGCAAATCTGTCCAGTTTTTATGATCTGTAAATTCAGAGGGAGTTCGCCTAGGTATTATGAGTTAAGTATCATATTATATGTCGTTAGAAAGATAATCAAGTCAGCTTTCTGACGGTTCTTACCGTTCCCTATTGAAGGTCTGTGTTGAAAGTTATCGTCAAAATACGACAAGTTGGTCAACACTACTGTGTTGCAGAATTTTTAATCGATCAAGAAGTTTCTGATTATTTAGTATATTTTTCTTAAATTAAACTTGTCATATAATATATCATTGGAAGGTAATTAAGTCTAGTTTCTAGCAAAATTTCTCATATTTTATTTAAATATCTGAAATAAAAGTTATAATAAAAATATCAGTGATTGTTCGAAAGATAGAATCTTTAGATGTATAGAAGTTCTCTTGTTATAGTTACCTTCTAATTAACTTATATGATATCCAGATGACTGAGAACCTACTGATACTTGTAGGAAGGAAAGAAAATAGGTAAAGAAAATAAGTTATATATAGCAGTAGACTTTCATTCTTTTCGCCAATTGACAAATAAGAGCGTAAAGTCTTACTTGCCCTGTTGATCCATAAATTAACCACATGGTTTCGTTGTGACCCACTAGTGATGTTCTTTATACTTAATTAGGATATATGATGTACCAATGAAAAACTCTTTCCCTTTCTATAGGAATTAGGAAAAAAAACTTTGTAACTTACTTAGACTTGAAATCAGTTTTTCCACATCACAATCATCAAAGATCATCTATTATTGTTATCGTCTTGAAACTTCATGAGTCCTTCTATGTAGTCTTGAGATTTATATATATATAAATCATGTGTGATAGTTGCACGAGTTGCTCTTAATTGAAAGCAGTTTCTTATTCGAGTATCAGAATGCTTGAAAGAATCTAGATATTGAAATAAAGATCGGTAGTAAATTAGAATTGAATTTGTGAAATTGGATATTCAAAATATGATCCGTTCAAGGCGGATAGTTGAGATATATAATTGGAGCACTGCTTCTGATCTTTCGATCTAAATCACCAGTTGCAGTGAAATAAAATTTTGGTTGTATAACAACTGTGTAATTAAATTAGAATTTGAATATAATATAGCTAGCGAAGTATGATGATGATTCTATAAGAATAATACTCATAAATTAATGTGTTATTAATAATCATAAAATTTTAGTAAGATCGATAGTGGAATAGATTATCATGAGTAGTGTGACACTAAGCCGAAGTGTATATATATGAGACACACAAGATTTGGATTAAGTAGTCGGTTACATCATTAAGGAGTATGGACGTGGGGTGTGTGTATAGTACTTGTACATATACTCTTGTTTTACATCGTAGAACCATATATATAGTTGATACCTTATTAATGATTGCTTATTGATTGTTATGCTGGATGACTAGTGGACTACTATTATGTTCAAGACATGCTAAGACTCTAATCACAGATAAGTAGTGAAGTCAATTTCATGCCCAAATATCCAATATGCGAATGAAGAATCATAACTAGATAAAAGAACTAATCGTATAAAGAACGAGTATCGAGAATGTAACTGATGCGTCGTAAATGAATGAGAAGTGTAAGTAGTATGTATGTTTGAATGCGTGCATATATTTGTTAGTTACACGAACTTGACCATGTGTGACACATCAATGACATGATTGGTGAATGGAAAAAGTATATCACAACACAACAGGCACTGTGTGTGTTACCTTGATAGTTGATGTATATATAATGTGTATGTAATGTGTATGCATGTCGTGTTATTCTCATGTAAATGTAGGAAGGGGCCAGCGGGAGCTGCTAGGTGTGAAGACGGGGTATGATATTGTGTGTTAAATGTAGGAAGGGGCCAGCGGGAGCTGTTAGGTGTGAAGACGGGGTATGATATTGTGTGTGTTAAATGTAGGAAGGGGCCAGCGAGAGCTGGTAGTGTGAAGACGGGGTATGATATTGTGTGTTAATGTAGGAAGGGGCCAGCGGGAGCTGGTAGGTGTGAAGACGGGGTATAATATTGTGTGTGTTAAATGTAGGAAGGGGCCAGCGGGAGCTGGTAGGTGTGAAGACGGGGTATGATATTGTGTGTGTTAAATGTAAGAAGGGGCCAGCGGGAGCTGGTAGGTATGAAGACGGGGTATGACATTGTGTGTGTTAAACGAAGGAAGGGGCCAGCGGGAGCTGGTAGGTATGAAGACGGGGTATGATATTGTGTGTGTTAAATGTAGGAAGGGGCAGCGGGAGCTGGTAGGTATGAAGACGGGGTATGACATTGTGTGTGTTAAACGAAGGAAGGGGCCAGCGGGAGCTGGTAGGTGTGAAGACGGGTATGAGATAGGTCGTGTGTCATGAAATAAGATGTGCTTATTAAAATCGAATAGTGTTATATGCTTGTCCTTTATGCATGACTGTGAAACTCTGCTTTATTACAAGAGATAATGAAATATTATATGATGGGTGAAAGTGCAAGGGTTAATCCATGCAGTACTTGAATGGTGATATGATATACAACATATTAGTATATTTTATAATATATGTACCATCTGGGTTAACTTACTGTGATTGATGTACCATCGTGTATAGTGTATATATTATGTATACACGAATGAATCTGGTAATAAAGTAAGTCACTAAAGTAAGGTGTTCGATACAACTCATAACCTTATAAAATCAGTGCAGAGATTTAAGTTGTACAGTCATTGGTCGAAAGAGTCAAGTCATTTTGACAACTATAGTGATAGTCGGGGCGACTGTTTAGGTTGGTATAATTATTTCTTTCTTTATTTCATTTTTTCGCCTCGCCATTTGAAGAAAAACATGCTTCCTTTTATTTTGACATGTATATCATATTCCTAATTCTCTTTTACTCTCCTCACTGAGCTGTTGAGCTCACCCCCCACAGATTATTATTTTTTTCAGGTTATGGTAAGGCGAAGGATCAATTTAAGATTTCAAGCGCTTCGTTGGAATTCTGTTATATAGAGCAGTTTTGGAGTTGTAATTGTATTTGTAAAACTTCATATTGTATTGTTTACATTCTTATTGATGCTAATTATAGTATAAGTTAGATGGCTAAAATCTTGATGAGTTGGAGTTATAAATATTTAGTGTTATATGGTGGATGCCGAGAAGGAGGCTCTGAATGTCGAGAGGGGTACTCTCGAGCATATGATTCTTTTATTTTCATATAAGTAGGCGGATGTTGGCCGAAATTATTGTGGATAAAATTGTATATTTGGCTATATCAATATTTACAAAGGAAGTGCTGCCAAATTTTTTTATATAGATTGGGAGGTGATTATGATAATCTATCAGTTAAAAGAATGTTTATGTTATTGAGGATCTAAAAACTGGGACCGTTACAGTTTGGCTCTAATCGCCTCCAAGAAAAGCGGCACGCTTGGATAGGTGTTTATAACAGAGCTACACTCTGTAGCCTTATCCAACACACCCTACCTGTACATATAACTGATCCCTTCCAGCGTGAAAGGGAGATCAATTCAACTTAGAAATCCTAGTGCGTGAGATTGGAGCAATAACTATTGTAATTTTTCTTGAATTATAGTGAAATCCCCTCTTTCTCTGTCATGTGGTTTTTTTCTCTTTGAGTTTTCACGTAAATCTTGACGTTTGCTCTTTTTTAATTTCTCTAATTTTCATTATTTTTCACATTTTGATGAGTGGGTAAATTCTCTAGAAATTATTCACTAAATAACATATTTTTATAAGTGACCATAAACTAGTTCAGTTATGTCTTGATAGTAGCAAAGTCTCTTCCATGAAATTTATAATTGACATAAAACAAGGAAATCTGTTATTTTGCAATCTATGGTTAATTATAGAACAGTTAAACAAATCCACCCAATTAAAACCCCGCGTCAACCCCAAGGAGGGGGAAGGAAAAGTTAAAACCGCGCGTCTCTGTCGACACTCTCTTTGTCCTTTTACACCAAACCCAAAGAAAAATACAGTCTCGTCAACCTTCCCTCTCGTGTGGCTCCCCTCTTCTTTATTCTAATAAATTTAATAATTTGGGGTGGGGTCACCCAAATAAGCTGTCCATGTTCAATCCCCCCTCCAATTTAAACTAAATCACTTCTTCACCCATCTCGGCAACCACACCCGCCCCCCACCAGCAGCAGCGACGATGTCGGTCTCCTGCGGGCTGGAGTGCGTGGTCTGCGTGGGCTGCTCCCGGTGGGCCTGGAAGCGCCTGACCTACATAGGCTCCTACGACTCCGAATCCTGGCCCGCGGCCACCGCCGATGAGTTCGAGCCCATCCCTCGCCTCTGCCGAGCCATCCTCGCCGTCTACGAGCCCGACCTGGCCCACCCAAAATACCCACCTCAACCCCACGGGTACTGCATGAACCCGGACTGGCTCGTCAAGCGCGTCACCTACGAGCAGACCGAGGGCCAATGCCCCCCTTATATAATCTACGCCGACCACGCCCACAAAGAGATCACACTCGCAATTCGAGGACTCAATTTGGTCCGAGAGAGCGACTATAAAGTGCTGCTTGATAACAGGCTTGGGATGCAGATGTTGATGGGGGTTTTGTTCACCATGGCCTGTTGAAGGCGGCCACTTGGGTGTTGAATCGGGAGGCGGAGACGCTCAGGGAGTTGTTGAGGGAGAACGGGCCCGAGTATAAGCTGGTGTTTGCGGGGCATTCGCTTGGGTCCGGGGTGGCGGCATTGATGACGGTGATTGTGGTGAATCACAGGGAGCATTTTGGGGATTGCCAGGGAGAAGGTGAGGTGCTATGCCCTCGCGCCGGCGAGGTGCATGTCGCTGAATCTGGCGGTTAAGTACGCCGATGTCATCTACTCGGTTGTGCTTCAGGCAAGTAAATTGATTGGTCATCACTTTCTTTCTTTCTTTGTTATATTTTCGGTGTCTTTTAAGGAAATTGGAAATAAGGAGATCTATTAACTTGAATTTGAACTGGAAGAGTTCAGTGTTGGGATTTAGGTTGAACAAATAGTCCCACATCGGCTAAACATGAGGATGGTCTTTGATATATAAGGATTTGGGTAACTCCACCCTCCACCTATAAGACTAGCCTTTTGAGATGGTCACCAAGTCCTTCAATTGGTATCAGAGCCATGCCCACTCCTCGATTGAGCAATATGATCTCTTGAAGAGGAGTGATCTCGACTTGCATGGAGACCCAAACTCGGAGACTCTTTGTTCGAGGAGGGATTTGTTGAGATTTAAGTTGGTCTTGGGTATATAAGGATTTGGGCTAGTGCCTCGAGTCCTTACAATGGTATCAGAGCAACACTCTTGTGTTTTCTGTTACTCTTTTCTCTTCCATCAAGTTATGACCACTTAGCGGCCACCATCATGTATGGTAAGGAGACCTTAAAATTAAAAGAATGCTCCAGAACAACGAGCTGATGAAGAAGACAGATTCTACGGAGGAGGCCTCAGGATTGTTTGCCAAGGACCAGAGGGGAAGATCAAAGAGTAGGGGACTCAAAAGGGATCCAGAGACTTCTAGCAGTTTCTCTTACTACTTTTGTAAGAAACCAGGGCACATCAAGAAAAATTGTATGAAATACAAGGAGATACTGCAGAAGAAAGGAGGCAAAGATTCTGATGGGGCTAGTACTAGTGGAGAGTCAGATCAAGTCGGGGTTATCGAAGAAGCAGATGAGAATTCATGTGATGTCTTGACAGCTGAGTTAGGAAAAGGTAAATACTCAGATGCTTGGTTACTTGACTCGGGTGCACATACCACATGTGCCCCAAAAGGGATTGGTTCAGTACTTACAACCTTCTGATGGAGGCTCTATCCTGATGGGAAACACCGCCGTGTGTAAGACTGTTGGCATCGCAACATCTGTATGAGGATGTTTGATGGACAGGTTCGAACCCTCACGAACGTTCGACATGTTCCGAATTTAAAGAAGAATTTTCTCTCGTTGGGAGCTTTTGAAGCTCGTGGGTACAAGTTTTCTAGTGCAGATGAAGCAATCAAAGTTACTAAAGGTTCCATGATGATTCTCAAAGGAGAATCAACAACAAACTTGTACAAGTTGACAGAAAGCATTATTATTGGTGATGCTTCAGTAGCAACAGAGAAGGAGGATATTACAAAACTTTGACACATGCGTCTTGAACACATGAACGAGTGAGGTCTTCAAGTTCTACACAAAAAGAGTGCTCTACCAAGTATCAAATATTGCAAACTTGATCTTTGTAATTTTACATTATGGGTAGGCAATGTAGAGTAGCTTTCTCTACATCTCAGCACAAGACAAAAAGGCTTGCTAGATCTCATACACACGGATGTGTAGGGGCCTTCGCCAGTAGCATCATTGAGGTGTTAGGTACTATGTTTTTTATAGATGATTTTTCAAGAAAAATTTGGGTATACTTCTTGAAGCAGAAATCAGAAGTATTTCAGAAGTTCAAGGAGTGAAAAACTTTGGTGAAAAATCAGCGGGGCGGAAGGTGAAAGTCTTGAGGTCCGATAATGGAGACGAGTACACCTCCAAATAATTCAAAGACTACTTATCAAGTAAGGGCATCAAATACCGCTAAGTATTTCAGAGCGACCAGAATAAATGGAGTAGTAGAGCACATGAATCACATTTACAGAGCATGCCCGTAGTATCAGATTATAGGCTGACCTGTCAGAAGGATTTTGGGTAAAGGCGGTGAATCA
>JAVJIF010021584.1:0-90892 GCA_038442645.1 Agave tequilana
TGGAGTCAGGCCACGTGCTTTGGCGTGTGGCTTCTCCTAGTCCGTCCATATGGTCACCTGCTTCTGGAAGCTGCATCCTGGCTCTTTATTCTGAATTTTTCGAGATAACTTAGTAATCAAGTTACCTTGATCTCAAATATCCCAAATCTTCTATCCACGAATTTCCTTCTTATCTTGGGCTTTTATCCTCATCCTGCAAGTGTTTAGGGTTGGATAGAAGTCTATCCTTCCCTTATCTTTGATATTTGCAACTTTTAGCCCTTGTATTTGCATTTTGACTTCTTGTAATTGCGCTTTTGCACCTGGGCTTCAAACATGGGCTTGGATCTGGGCTTTGGGCTCTTTTAAGCTTTATTTATTATTAAAATAATAATTCGAGGCCTGCACACATTAAATAACAAAATATTAATAAATGTGCATTATAATATGAATAAATGTGCAAATGTGATGGTAAATATGATGACAATTATGCATTTTTTTACTACTAATCACTGTGGAGTGTAGGGAGCTATGATTTGGTGGATTATATCAAAATTAGCACATAACTCACTGAATTCATTTGATTCATATTCTCCTCCCCAATAGGATTTTTAAATTTTTATATTTTTATTGAGTTGATGGTTAATCTCAGCTTTGTATATTATAAACATACTCATTGCCTCATCTTTACTGTTTAGAAGATACACGTAATAGTATCTTGTACAGTCATCAATAAAAGTAATAAAATATTTTTTCTCACCTCTTGTTGACACAAATTTCAACTTGCATAAGTCGCTATGAATTCACTTTAAAGGTTCAGTATTTTGTTCAATTGAATGAAAAGAATGTTTTGCGAACTTGGCCTCAACATTTACCTCACATATGTGAATTTTTTCCAAGTCAAGTTTAGAAATACGTTCGAAAAGTTTCATAAAGATTTATAATTTACATGTCCTAATCTAGTATATCATAATATAGGAGACTCAAGAAAATAAATAGAAGAATTTTCTTTATTGATGAGTTTGAGATACAGATACACAGGCTTTTTATCCACAACACCAACATAGACCTTAAAAAGACTATCAACAAGATAACTCTTACTCACATACACTCCACCTTTAATAAGTAAAATTTATTAGATTCGAAAACCATTCTAAAACCTTTCTTAGTAAGGATTGACCTGGAGATCAGGCTCTTGCGAATATCTGAAATGTGCAACACTTCATTTAGTGTAGGTTCCTTTCCAGAAGTCCACTTTAGTATGCCTTACCTTTTCCCTCAACCTTGAAAATGACTGAGTTGCTCATGAACAACTGCTCAGCATGCTCTAGTTTTTGATAATCAATGAACAATATTTTTTGGAGCATATGTGCTGGGTAGCGCCTGTGTCTATCCACCAATTCTATTGTTGGGTTTCAGATTCAGTTCCGACGCCACTGCAAATAGGCTTGGCAACACATGGTCGGTCATATTTGTCTGGGGTTGGTCCTTCTTGCTTTTCTTAGGATGACTGCGACATTCATTCGCGTACCCCAAAACTGTCTTCTTCTACTTCAAGTCTTTGGAAGTAGACGATTTTCCCTTTGAGTCTTCGACCACATTTACTTTAGCCTCATAGGAGTTCTTGTTACTCCTCTTCTCAGATTTTCGATTATCCTCCTCAATATTAAGCCTCACAATGAAATCTTTCAACTTCAGCTCTTACGCATGTGCTTCAGGTAGTTCTTCTTGAAATCTCTCCACACAGGTGAAAGTTTCTCCACGATAGTAGCAACCTAAAAGGTTTCAGAAAGAATCATACCTTTAGCCTCAATCTCATGCAGGATGAGTTGAAACTCTTGCACTTGATTCATTGCAGTTATATACATCATTTTGTACTTAAGAAATCATTCTACAACGAATTTCTTAGTACTGTCATTCTCGATTTTGTGCTCTTTGTCGAGGGTTGCCCACAACTTCTTTGTCGTTGGATGGGACTGTTGACATTGTACGGAGAGTCATCCAGTCCATTAATAATAGATTATTGGCAAAGGAAATCACTTTGGGTCCACGCATCGACTGCAAGGATAGAGTCCTGATCAGTGTCGGGTTCTGGTAGATCTTCTTGCAGAAATTTGATCTGATGCAGAGTGGTCAGATAGAAGAGCATCTTCTGTTGTCACCTCTTGAACTCAGTGCCATCAAAATTTTCTTGCTTCTCTGATTTTGAATTAGAGGAAGACCATAGTCTGGATCGGCACATTCAGTGCCCCAATGGTACTATATTATTGATTAGTGTCAGACATTTTTTGCAGTTCAAAGCAGAGTTGTATTTAGCAATATTAATACATAGTAATTGTCTTAAGACTGTTATTCTTGAGAACCAATAAAGAGCAACCGATCTAATTGATCAGGGTGGTGATAATCAGGTGGGAGATTTTTCGTTCGATAGAACGTTCCTTAACTTAAGAACTGCCTTTCAAATCTCTTTCTTAGATATCAATCAGACTGGAGTCAAGTCAATCTCGTATTAATAATAATACACTAATTATTTATTTAAGATAAATAATTCAACAATAATTTCTGCTATAAGAATGTTAGTTCAAATATACATAATATGGAGCGAGGTACGCGTAAAGCAAATCTCCTTAAAACAATTACATTCTCTATTACTATGCCCATGGGGGACATTGGTCTCTACGATACAATACTCTTTCACGATATTTACAAAGCAAATGCAAATGCTCGATAGTCAAACCAAAAAAAATCTACTCGTACCTTTCACAAATTGGAAGATGAAAATTCGGACCAAAACAAAATTCAGACAGAGAATGTTTTGTCTTAAAATTTAGTGAAAATTATTCAGAGGAGAGAAGTGGGAAGAGAAGAGTTCTCGATTTTAGTATGTTGAAATGAGAAGAAAAACTATGCTATTTATAGGGGTAGAAACAAGTGGTTACAACGGTTCTGTCTGAACTTTTGTAATAGTTCAGGCAGGACCGTCACAACCGTTCAACGGTTCGGAGAACCAAACAGAATTGAACATGTGAATATATCACGTTCATCACCAATGGAAAAAAAAAACACATTTCAATCATTTTCCATGCGTTTCGAGCAGCGGGTCCCGCCTAAAATTTCAGCTTAAGTTATCTCAAACTCACTTGAACAATTCCAAGTTTCATAACAACATTTTGTTTGTGTGTCCGCCCTTTAGTTTGGAGTCCTGGATGGCCTCATCTATTGGAGGATTGGTGGAGGTCCAATTTGACGATCTTAATCCCCTACTATTCTATGAATCCTTGTGATTCAATCCTTCGGAAATTAAAACCATACCCCCCTCATAAATTGCACTTATAGCTACTTTATATTCAGGAAAAATCATAACCAACTATTCTCAAAGTAGTGAATAGCTATGATATCAAATTGGAATGTCCTCTGATCTAAAGCAAATGATAGAATCCGAATTCAAAGTGGTTCAGATACAGTAAGAATTGAGAGTTTGTATTGCATTAAGATTGTAATTCTGTGCTACAGTAGGTTAATTCTTTTCTACTTCAAAAACTGGTTATGTTACATACTAAAGATAATTAGGATGAATTTAACAATTTAAAGATTTTGTCAAGTTCTTAATTAGTCTTAATAGTCATAGTTATAAATTTAAAGATAAAAGTGGTAATTAATTCCTTTTTCTTGATAAAATTTCAACACATTTTACCATATATCTATCAAACTTATGTCCTCAGTTATTTGGGGGAAAAAATATATTTACATGTTCACAACTTAGAGCTTGTTGCAAGCATTATTTTATTGCTCCTACACTGAAAAAAATTCATGCGTCCGCCAAAAAAAATACTTATTTTTTGGAGAATCATGTTTGGAACTTGTTTGGTATAAAACAAATCAGTGTTAAAAGTTTGAATGGACATATTTCCAAGCAACAATTATTGTTTAGGTACCTCCCTAGTATTCTCACGAGAATGCAATTGACCGAAGAAAAATTGGGGACATAACTAAAAATAATGAATTTGAGTATTGGGTCTTTCTCACGTGTACTCTTCAAATCTTTCATAATTTCAAAGATGCTCTTCAAATTTTCATAATTGCAAAATTACTCTCTAAATTTTTCAAAATTTCAAATTACTCCCCAGATCTACATAATATCATAGTTACTCCCCTAATTCTTTATATTTTCAAAATTATTCCCTAATTATCTTATATGAGATATGAAAATTCAAATATATCTTTACCCTCAGATTTACCTCCCTCTTCTCCTCCATAACTCCTCCTCCGACGCCTACGCCTCCTCATCCGCATCTCCTCCTCCCCCTCTGCCGCCTGTGAGAGAGAGAGAGAGAGAGAGAGAGTCTGAGGATATTTGAGTAATTTTAATCGATGGAAATAATGAAGATCGAGAGAGTATTTTAAAATTATGAAAGATTTAAATAGTATATATGAGAAAGACTTGTGAATCTGTTTCTCAAGGTGCCGCTTCTGTCACTGTTATTAACAAAATAAATAATAGATTTTGGACCTTGCAAACAAATTTTTTTGAGCACCTGTCGCTTGTCCATGATCCCACGATGATCCACAAGTTAGCTAGCTGAGAAATACTTTGGTTGGTTTCATTATGATAAATTTTGTAACATCCCATGAATATCACGGTGGTGGCTTGTGGACAAAGTCCAGCTACGGCCCTTTGATAAAAAATACAAAGAAGTGATGAATACTGAGTATAATTGTGAGCTGTGGACACCTTCCTGTGTTCTACAGTTTCAGTGAACAAGTAGATTATTTAAGAGGGGAGAACTTTTTCAGCAAATTTTGTGTACAAAAAAGTATTAATCTGAATATCAATGTTTTGAAAAAAGAATACTGTGATAAAATCGTTCTCCCTTTTTTTTGTCACCTTCAAATAACAGATTAAGATACAAAGACTGCAGTAGGATTTAGTGACTACAGAAAACATATAAATCCATGAGGCCTAGGCTAAGTGCTGTTAAGCTTATGGACTTTGAATTATTAAGAATTGAAGGTTTCCTATAAGAATCTATGAATAACTTTACCCTGAAATTGCTTTAAAAAAAAAAGGGAGGGGGCTGTCACTACAACAGAATGAGCTTTCATGTCGCCCATTTCACATCAGTTTAGTGGCAACCGACATGCATCAAAAGACGATGACAATTTTAAATTTGATGAAAAATACATGATTTTACCTTTGAATCTTTTACGGCAGTTATTAAAATAACTACCGTCGTTACTGTTTAATGGCGGTTTTAAATCGCCATGGAAGCCCATTTCATATGTACTCTCAAAATGCTTTAACTCATTGCCGTTGACGACTTGACGTCCAGTGCACATTAGAATTTGATCTTATGTTGCAGTCGTAAACAAAAATGGCAAAAATCTTTCACTTATTTAACATAAATACTAACAAAATTCCTGAGAATATTTTGGTTGTTATACACATGCAAGACCAATTAACTTGGTAACCTCATAATCAGATGTCTGTTGAACATATTTAGGATGACGAAACACTTCCAACCTAACAGCAAACAAAAGATGACAACATCAAAGTTTAGTTTATAGATGGTGAATTTTCCATCTTCAATGTTTGTAGTTGTTTTTATTTTTGAGAATAAACCATGAGGCTAAAAAAGCCCCGGCGTTTCACTAAAAAGTACTTAACAAAACAACATCAAAAAGAAGGATATAAAGATGTAAAAAAATACAATCCTCCAAGTACAATTCCATCAGGAGATCACTGACATCATAACATCACGGCGACATCCATGCGAAGTCATCAAGCGCCGTCAAAAATCAGTCTGTCCAGATCCGTCGTACTCTCCTCTGACGCTAACCGTCCACCTCCTACAAGCTAGTCTATGAACCACTCCACTTTAGCCTCAACACCTCTTCTGTCCCATCGTTGGGCGGTTCACTCCGCAGTGCATATCTCCTCCAAAAGAACCCCTAATCATCCCGCTGCACATTTCCGATTCACTTTGCTATCTTCTTTTTAAACTTCCGTATCGATTATGCTCGTTCTGAAAGTACTCTTGTAGTCTCTTACCCACCTCGTTCAAAATGAACTCTTCTCTCACACCATCTCCATGTTTGCAGTTGTTAAAATTAGAAAGTACAAAATAATCTACATGATACAGTTTATACAATACGCCCACACTTTAACAGACCCAGAAACTCCCATTGCATCACACACACACACACACACACACACACACACACAGAGACACACCCCCACCAGCCAATTTCATCTTCAGACCCTGATTTATACCTCTCACAGTCAGTCACCAGCATGATATCGGATTACTCGCGAAGAACAATCAAAAGCCTCATATTCACAAAACCATAAATACTCATTAACAATTTCTAAACAATCAGAACAGAAAAGAAAGAACCAAGGAAAAAAAATTTAGTCTTTTGAACTATTCAGATTACATATTAGCTCTTGCTGAACAACAAATCTTTACTGGGCCTCAAGACCACCATAACATAACAATGAAATCATAAACCGAGCACTTTAGAATGGAGAGAAATAATGGGAGGTTCAGAAGGCTCCCAAGCCTTCCAACACTGAAACGGTTCAGTTTACTCCAATATCGAACATGCTGGATCGTTGTAAACGAACATGAAAGTTAATTACAGCTGAAAGCATCCAGCAATACAGAAAATGCACCAAGCGGCCTGGATATAGAAGATAAACTACCGTACAAAAAGGACTAGATATCGAAGATAAAAACTACAAAAAGGACGCCAGCCAATGACCTGCTGATTCTTACTACAATCTACCAAAATGACAAAAATAGCGGATGATGTCAGACTGGGGGAAGAAGAAGGATGACATGGAAAATGACTACCGCCTCCGAGACAGGAAGAACTCATAATCTGGGTGTCTATTCACAGATTTCTGATTACCTTTGCGAACAGTGGCCCTTGCCATCACAGAGGAAGCGTGTTCAAGTGTCCGCAGCCTCTCATTTAAAGTTTCTGTCTGATTCGGAGAGATTACTTTTCCCATATGAACCACATTAGAACTGGAGCCCCTCTGAACAAACCACACTCTCCCTGCGTAAATCAAATTTAATGTTCCCATTTATTGAGATTAGTTTTCTTCAGTTTCTGTAATGAAGACAAAATACAGGCAGATTCACTGGTACTGTAGCCCTAAACATGAGCATAATGCAGTTCAAACCTAATAAACTGACCGAACGATTCTATCCGCCTCAAATGGTTCAGTTTTGCGAAGTCTTCAGCTCAAATTTTTGGTTGTAAAATTCAAAACCAAAAACCTACATATGAGCACACACACACACACACACACACACACACACACACAGAGAGAGAGAGAGAGAGAGAGAGAGAGAGAGAGAGAGATGGCTACTTTTCGAAAAGATTTGGAGCCAAATCCTCTTTATTTAAATTCACTGTTAAGACATCTAAATCAAAGATCCATTCCATTAAACTTCATCTATAGCATTTAAATTCTTAAAAACAAAACTCAAATGCAATTAAATTCATTAAGTAACAAAAAATGGATGGCCAAAACTATAATGTTTCTTGGTTCTATGGTTTGGAGCGCATGCTAATCCAAATATTTGCTCATGATTAAAACACTTTAAAACCATTATATACCAAATTTTGTTAGGTGTCAAATGTTTTAAACCGTCAAATTGTAGACAAAAACATTTAAAACCACTTTGATTTTTGTTTTAAAACTCTATACATATGTAGATCAGCTTGAAGAGAGTGGATCTTCAATATGATTTCCTATTTGAGTTATATATGAAGGGCAAATCCTTTTTGAAGAAGCCAATAGCCTCTCTCTCTCTCTCTCTCTCTCTCTCTCTCTCTCTCGACACCACACAGATATATATATATATATATATATATATATGGGTGAGGCTTTAATACTCCAAGGTGTCGTTTGGCAAAAAGGATTAATGAAGGGTTTGAATGAATTTATTCCCTCTTTAACCTACCAAACACAAAAAAATTGAAACATGGGTTTAATAACTGAATCCTTGTTTAACCTGCCAAACAAAAAAAAGCATAAGAATTTAGAAAACTCTATTAAAGGTTAAGGGGAGTTAACCCCTCAAAATGGAGGGAAATCCACCTCCTTGACGGGTTAAGAGTTAACCCTTCTATTTTATAAGAAAATTTATTAATAATTCCTCTCTTTTCCAAACACTCATATGTTTACATAGTTATGTTAATTTTTTTTTTTTACAACGGGTTAAATAATTTAACCCTTCTCTTATCTCTTTTTCTGTGAGAATTATGGAATTTAACCCGCCATCTTAACCCTTCTGTCTTAACCCACGAATCCGAGGGCATAACTAAGTTAGTAATGCCCACCTAAAAAATTTACAATTTTGCAATAAAATTAGACCATCCATCCTATTAATCTAGATCTATATATTTTGAAAGTTTTATACAAAAAATTCGTGAGGGCATTTACCTTTGCTTTAAGCGGTGGCAAAATGAACAATTTGCTGATAAGAAATCATTCATTTATAATCAATTGAACATGAGCAATTGGCCTTCAAAACGTATGATATTTAGTGCAAGATTGTCCCATTTCTGTGAATATCATAATGGTATAACTAGCTTAGTTATGCCCTAGAGTATCTCTTCCTATAAATATATACTTATGTACATATGTATCTTTACATGTATATATTCTCTCTCTATATATGTATGTATGTGCACACAAACACATATATAATAAAATATACGACTACGCTTAAAAACAAATAGTATAAAGCATGTGCACATTTTCTTCCCCCAATTTTGTTCTCTCACATATTTTCTTATAATTTTTTTTATTCAAATTATAATTTAAACTTTTAATCCATATCTATACTCCTCTAAAAAGAGTGAATTTGGCCCTTGGGTCTGTCTTATTTTTGGGTCTGTTCATAACACATCTTGGCCCTTGATTTTGTTGAACAATCTTCACCATCAATCTAATACATATGATGCAACCCGCTTGGTTATATAACCCAACCCGTGATTTTCTTCTCCCCTTTTCTGAGTCCTTCTCGACTTCGATCTCTCTCTCTCTCTCTCTCTCTCTCTCTAAATTGAGATTCTGGTAGTGTGAGAATTCCAAGTAAGGTTCAACAGAGAGAAGAAAGAGAAGAAGATCCGAGGGAGCGGCAGAGTATGGCTATCGAGGAGGAGGTTTCTGCAGTGGCACCTTTGCCGTAGAGGCGGAGGCCTTCGGTGGAATGTTGAAAGTTGAGGCCACAAAATTCACAAGTGCTCATGGGATTTGTAAGCGACAACTTGGGAAAGAAATACATTCAGTTACAGGTAAACAATAGTCAAGATTTAATCTCTTCTTTGAAATTAAAAACACAATTAATAAAAAAAAATCAAATCTTAGATCAAATTTTCCCGTTATTAACAAACAATTTTCAATTGCGTCCGCCACTTATTTTGGTACCTTAGAGATACTTGGTTGGGGGGTTATGCATGAATTTCAGATGGTTTGGTGCTTTTGTAGTAAATTAAGTACTTTTCTTATATTAGAGAATTAGGTAATTGGATGGAATACATCTAAACAACAATTTGTTTTACCTTTTTTAGCTATGCTTTATTGTCTTGAGCTGAAGAATGAGTAGGGTTTTGGCATACATCATGGTGATATGAGTTGTTATGTCATAATTATGTTGTCTTTCTGAGATCATGTTCTTTATCTTTAAAATTGGTTTTCTTTCCCCAAAATTTGGATCTATTTCTATTTTTTGATCAATTGGTGCTTTTTCGAAGGGTTAACTTGTTTGAGGTCCACCAAGAAAATCGCATAATTCATGTATTATTCTTGAAATATTCAGAAACAATGCTAAATTTTGTAAACAAACCATTTTGTTGCTATATAATTCCCCCATAATTTGTGTGTAGTTTGATACCACAACATTTTGCAGGTTCCGCCTTTCTCATGCTTGGTCTACATGTCATGAGTGTCTTAGATATTTATTTTGATTTGGCCGTTGATTTATGTATATCTCATTGGTTCTTGATTTGAAACAAGAAGAGTTTTGGGATGAGGATATCGTGGGTTATCGACCAGCGCTATGACTGTGCCATCAATTTTCAAAGTACCATTTAATTTAAAAGACATGATTTTATCAAGCGATGTAGATTGCTCTAAATCTGTTGGAAACAACAGAGAAGGTCGAAGAAGGCAAATGCCAATGAGAATTTATGATGATATGGGTTTGATTAATTTAAGTTTTGGATATAATCTGATTTTCAGTACCTATTCTAGATATTCCTGGATCTGGATGTATAATCATCTTTGGATATTTTTGTTAGAACTTCCAGATTAGCGATATTCTGGACATATATAAGCAATCTACAATTTCTTACAGATCTTTGGAGACGGATATGGAAGTTGCAAGTTTTTACCACAATGCAGATGTTATATGTTTGTTGCAAATTTTTAAGTTTCAACATAGTTGTCTGAAATAAATTTTATCATGCTTTAAACAATCAGCTTAGAATTTGGTTATTTAATACTCTATGCTGATGTATCAACACTTGATAATGTAGAGAAGAAAAACAAAGACAATTAAGGTTTTCCAAAACATATAGCTTGTAAACCATTTGTTATGCAATCATTTTTTTTAGCGCCCCCAAAAACAAACAAAAAAACACCTGAAAAAAAAACATGTGCCCTAAAAAAAAGCTTTGTACTTAATGGATATCAGTGTGGGAACCTGATCCAGTGGAATCGTATGACATTTTGAAGATTCAAGAGATACAGAGTAAAAAAGTCAAATTAGTAAAAATAATAATAATAATAAGTGTTAGACAATTATATGCCTTTTGAGTACCTGTAAAAAGAAATTTGCATTGTTTGACCAGCCGCTTAGCGCGGGCCTTTTTCTAGTTAAAACAAAGAGTAAACAAAAAAAAGAAAAAAAATCAGTCAGAACATTGCATCTTTCTCTCTCTCGACAATTTCTCTCTCTTCTTTCTCTATTGTCCTCTGTGTGTGTGTGTTTTGGGGGGGTGTGGGGGGGGGGGGGGGGGGGCGCATGCGAAAATTCTCCCCCCCACCCCCCCTCCACCCCCTTCCTCTTGGCTCCTGATCAAGACATTCTGAGTCCTTGACTACACTATAAGCGTCTCCTTCCTTATTCAGTTCAAATACATTAGGGTTTGTTCCACTTTTCTACATTGTACTCACCTTAAAGTTTCTCATTAATAAAGAAACATATCGAATTAGATTAGTTTCATTAATTAGGACACCCATCAAATTTCTTATTAAAACAGAAAATAATAAAATTAGAGTTTCAATGAGAATTCTCATATAGTAATTGAACTCTTATTTAATTAGTTGAACAAAATATTATTGTCTCAATTAGTTTCATTAATTAGGAAACTCTTCAAATCAGAATTTAATTATCATATGAGAATCCTTATTTTATTAGCTTTACTAAAAGTTACTTATTTTCTTAAAAATATCTTTTTTAGTGAAAACCTAGAAAGTTATAATACTATATAGATATATAAATCATTCTATAATTATTTAAATCATGCAGGAGTTGAACTAAATAATTTAATCTAATTTGCTAAGTGTTTTTTTATATCATAAGTTTTTATTTTTGAATGGTAATTTCAAGGCAATTAAAAGCAATAAGATTACCCTAATTTCTCGAGTCCCATAGTGGTGAACTATATAAACTTAACCTCAATTTAAGAAAATATATCCAGATTACAGGACCAAATTAAGTGTAACTAATCTAATAAAATAAAAATAGCTCGTATATATTAAGTATATATATTTTAAAGTAGATAATAAAATTATAAAACTTTATTTTTAAGTAACATTAATATATTTTAAGACTATTAACTATTTTCGTTAAACTTTTAGCTTTCCCATGACTATGCAATGCACGGGCACTTGCTTGTATGTAGGGTGGGAACGGCCGGGCTGGGTTTGCACTCATATATGCTCGGGTCTGGACCTGTTTATTTTTCTTAAGCCCAAACCCGGACAATTTACATGTTGGGCTTTGGTTTTTAAACCCAAGCCCGTTTTTGAACAAAACTAGTCGGACTCGGGCCTTTATCGGATGTACATACTTACATAATATATAAATAAATTTTATCATAATATATACATTTTTAAATTAATTAATTGAAGAATATGTAATCGAATAAGTGAAAAAAAATCAATATTCATGTATTATAATTCAATACTAGTTATATTAACAAGTAAAACAAATATTTATTATTACCAAAACTATACTTTTTCGTCTTATAACAATAGAGAGATAATACTTCTCCAATACTATGACTGTAAGAGATTGTGAATCTTACGAAATTTATTTTCATATTATAATGAAAATAATCTAACATATAAGACAATAACAATAATAAATATATCTAATTTTTGTACAAATATTTCAAAGATTAACATTAAAATTCATAAGCACATATCTCATTCGGACCCATTGGGCCGCACACTTTAAGCTCAAAACTGGCTCAATTATACATCAGGTCTGAAACATAGGCTCACGCCCGTTCATAAATTATAGATGCACGACATAAGCCTGGCTTTAACCGGGCCAGAATTAGTCGGACCCGGCCTGGCTCGACCCAATTCCCAGCCCTCCTTGTATGTATGTGTGTACGTACATACATACCGATGTTCAAAAAGGCTTTTTTTAGACTCGCCTCAAGACATTTTTAAGACTAATTGCCTCGAAGTGCAAAAGAGAAGTCATTTGTCCCAAGAAGCATACATCTCATTATTTGAAGCATATCTAAAGTATGCACTTTTCGCTGCGCTTATGTGCTGAAGCGTGTGCTTTAAGGATAGTACCCAATGTGTAAAGAAAGTACTCAATCCAAACTCTACCCATGGGTTTTTGTGTGGGCTCGGGTCGGGTCGGGTAATTCGAGTAGATTTGTATATGGGTGGGCATTTTGTTATAACCCGAGTTATAATAAACTTAGCCACATGAATTATAACAACAAGAAAATTATCATTACTTTAACTATCAACATAGATAAATTACCAAACTCACATCATATTGTCATTCAATAGAAATGATTCATAGAAACATCCAAACAATACAAATATGATCACAACTTTATGTACATCTTTTTTTTTTAAATAAAAAATTAAATACATTGTTGTTTTACATTGCCACTCATGCTTGATTAGCCAATAAATAGTATAAATATGATATAATATTTAAATTGAAGAGAATTGCTAACTAAATCAAAACAGATAGAAACTTTACAAACCTAAATATATAGCACCGTTGTCAAGACCACCAACCAATATATAAGTTTAGAAGCTTTACAACCAAAAATAGAGAGTAACCATATGAAGCATGCAAACATAAAAGCTAACACGTAAATTAGATGTAAAATACAACTTAAATGCTTCCTATATACTCCTACATTCTATTAAGTGGTTCCATAAGTTTGGAGATAAGATGAGTAACCTATCTCATCCTGATATTGATTTTAATCATCAACTATTAAATGAATGGATAGCATTAATCTTGTCCTCTGGTATGAGTTTCGCTTGGTTTGGGTGGGTTAGAGTGTGATACCCAAACCCGACGCATAAATAAAATCTTAGAATATTAAAACCCAAACCCATTTGGGTTTCATAAATGTAAACATGTACCTTATTTTCGGGTTGGGTCGGACTGGTTTTGGTTAAAACTGTTGGGATTTGGGTCGAACAATAGTCCCACATCGGCTAGACGTGGGATGGTCTTGGGTTTATAAGGATTTGGGCAACTCCACCTAACAGACTAGTCTTTTGGGATGGTGCCCCGAGTCCTTCAAGTGGTATCAGAGCCATGCCCCGAACTTAGTCGTGTGTGTGGGTGATGTTTGACGATGTAGATCCCCATGGCGCAAAGGCGCAATGGGCCTGCCCACCCCACTGGCGCAAAAAGGCGCATAGGTCCCTGTGAAGCTAATGTTGGGCTCTCGAGAAATTTGACAGTGGTGCTCCTTTGCAATGGGCGTGCTGCCTCCCTCCCACGAGGTGTAGAGGAGTGACCGACTGCAGTTGGTACTTCACATAAGGCGTGCCGTCTTCTCACGCAGTGAAGAGTTGGATCTCGATGGAGCATTTGATCTTCCGGTGCGAAGATAGTTGAGCTTACAGGGAGACTCTTTATTCGAGGGGGGATTATTGGGATTTGGGTCGAACAAATAGTCCCACATCGGCTAGACGTGGGGATGGTCTTGAGTTTATACGGATTTTGGCAACTCCACCTAACAGACTAGTCTTTTGGGATGGTGCCCCGAGTCCTTCAAAAACCTGACCCAATTGACACCCCTATTTAGGGGTTTAGATATGGAATTTTTTATTACCACAACTCCTTTGTCTCTTTCAATACTAAAACAAAATACAAAGGTGTGAAGAGATTAGTTGGGTTCAACTTAATCTTGGTAGAGGTTCAATTTAGCTTCCAAACACTGGCAAAATATCAAATCGAATGCGCACTCCTAGTTTTAACAATTGTTATAGGCCCTCTCAGATGCACAGAGAAATCACATTCAACTCAAAAATGAAACTAAAATATGATGGAAAGGCTACGGCATTCTTATGCCACGAGGAGTAATGCACATTCACATGATTGAATTCTCTTATTTTGTGGGTGATTTGAGGGGGTCTTAAACCTAACTTCTATTCTTCATAGGACCTAAAATCTAGAGTTAATATAAAGGGTAATCCCTTGAACAACAATAGAAGTACCTGAAAATAAGTCAATCCAAGGTTTTTAAAAACAACAAAAATACCCCCTTGAACAATTGCTAACAGGCCTTTTTAAAAAAAAATAAAGAAACACATCCAACTCAAATGAACAGAAAATATGATGGGATGGCTAGTGTGCATTCTCATCCCCCAGGAGTATTGCACATTCATATGATTGGAATGACTTATTTTGCGGGTGAGCTTGGTGGCCCCACACCCCCCCCCCCCCCCAAAAAAAAAAAAAAAACTCTATCCCACCCCCAACCCAAAAAGGTCTTCAACAAAAGAAATACCTCTTAGGTTTCAGATCCAAGACTCCCCCTCAAGATCAGTAATTTTGACAAAAAAATGTCCATGCAGAGAACCCTTTTGCAAAATATTCAAACTTACTGTGGTAGAGACTTTAACATAGTATCATACCAACCCAGGTTCAAACCCCACTATCCATCCACGCATGTAAAGGAGGAATTAAAAAAAATATTGTTGCGCAAAAGCCAGGTTTCGCTTCATGCAATAGGCGCTCGACTTGCAGGGCGTGTTAGAATATAAAAATACTACCCTCTGACCCTCAGAGTTTGGTATAGTGGAAAGGACTTTAACAGTTGCTAAAATGCCCTCTTTCTCTTTCTCTCTCAAATTCTCTCTTTCTATCAAAAATCTAGAAAAGGAACTAGTAATGATGAAAAATGAATATAACTAGCAAGAAAAGAAGTTAAGTTATTGTGTGAAACCCTAATTATGTTTGATGATACAAAAGAAAAGGGATATCAAAGAATATGTGCTAGGACAAAGGATATGAGGCTGTGATATAACCAAGACAAGCCATATCATCTTCACTGCAAACATGATAGTCATTAAGTTGCTCATGACCCAAATGATAATAAAGAGTTAACCACATATCAATTAATCAGTTCAAATAAAAAGGGGAATATGCTTTGAGCGAGTGTACAGAACATGATTAAATAATATTTGCATGTTCCATACGGCCATGCATCATGAAAATGTAACAAAGAAAAGCTTGATTCTTGTCACATACTGACATACCTTAGCATTGTAACTCTGCATGCCAACAACCGGAGAAATTGTTCGTGTGATGTTACCAGTCACATTATGTGCAGTTCTTCTATGAACAAAACGACCAAGAGAGTGGTAGGTTAAAATGCAGCACGAAAGTTTCCATCAGGTATTCGATAAATGGGATACCAAGCCACAGAAAACCTACAACTCAAAGGCAATAATGATTAAAGATGGCAAAGAGGTGAGCAATAAATTCCTAGATAGGCATGTTACTGAAAGGGAAACAAGGGTAGTCAGATTTAGTACAAACCAAGAGGCGGGATGGAGAGCGTGCAAATTCACGCTTTCCAGCTTTGAGGGATCACCAAACATTTGGCAGTTACATGATGTGTCACCTCTAACCAGCTCCTTAATCCTATTTAGCCAAATTAATAGAAAATTACATAAATGTAAAACAATCATATAAATATTATGAAATTCTACAAAAACAGAAGTAAACGAAGAAGCAGCTAGAGTAAATCTACATCCATGACAACCCTTTGCATATTATAAACAGATGCTTAACGCACAGATAGGTAAGTTGAAGGCTTTTACCCAAAATAAATGAGAAGTGAGCTGTTATATTCATTAGTGTAACAGTAACGAATGTAAGATTCCTCTATCAAGTTAGGCAGCTCATTGAACTGCAGAAATATATAGCCGAGTATATCAACAAGAAATTGCAGGCCAGTATGCTCATAATATCCTAGTATACACATGCATACATGTGAATAAATCAGAATATGCAGTAATTTGCATCTCCAAGAGAACATAAAACTATCAGCATCTAATTACAAGAAAATAACACATAAAAAAGATAAAAGATTTAGTCAGAGACTTTTTCATGCATTATAATTTTAACATCATCGAGTTCAAAAAAGTTACAAGCATATATTTCCGAGAGATTTTCTCAAACATTTATGCATAAATGAAAGACCATGAAAATTAGAAATCACAAGCACTTACTTCTCAAACAATGGTTTTCGCTGTTGAGGTTGGTCAGCTTCAAAGTACTCAAAGAGCAACTCCTCATCAGTCCAGATACTGCTACTAAATGTTTGGCGGTAGCTTTCATCATTGCCAGATGGAACCACTTCTTTGCATGGCCGTGGTAGAAGCATTTTGAATATAGGAAGAGATTCCAAAGAACATGAAGATTTTGATGCCTTATCCTCCTCACAAAATTCTTTAGCCTCTCTGTTAGAAACAGCATTATCGGAACACCCTGAACTCCTGGATTGAGCAAATAATTGTACCGCGGAAAGATATGGTACGAAATATGCACGGAATTGAGAGCAACCATTGTGAGTCCTCTTTTTATAACAGTCCTCTACCTTTACCTCCACCCATAACTCCCAGGTTTTTCATACCACTGCCAGAGATTTCCCAGTGAGATGTGAGGAACCTGATGTACACACAAAGCATCACCAGTGATCTGATCTCGAGAGCAGGTCTTGCAACTGCAAATGCTTTGACTGATATTAGGAGATGCTGAATGTAGAAGTCTTTCAAACTCTGCAAGCGAACTACCAGTCATCAGGCTAATAGCTTCCGATGCAGTTAAAAACTTGTAGGATTCATCTATTGCTTGCATGATTTTGCATAAATCAGTCTCAAAACCAGTGACAGAATGAGCCTCCTTTTCAACTACGTCACTGGACTTCTCCATTGGGAAAAGGCGAGATCTCACCCAACAACCAAGTTTGTCCACTTCAGGAGGTGGAGAGCATGTCAAGTCTGCTCCTTCAGAATGAGAATTCAAGCATGGTAGTCCACCATTATCTGAAAGAACCAAGCGAAAAGAATCTGAAATGGGCAGCTCCAACTCGTTACCCAAGTTCAGCCTATCAGCAGTCGGATCACTTGTAATAGGAACTGCTGTACTATTGTATGAATGCATTCTTTCAGTTTCCAGTTTCATGCTTTGACTGTCTTCCTTATCTATGATACCACTGCTAGAATGCACTTTGGTATATGTCTCCTCCAGCAAATCTGATTCTGTAGGCAATGACCTTATTTTTTGTGTTTTTAAAGTATTAAATTGTTTATCCTGAAGTGTTTCTGATTGGCCACAATCATATGTGTTAGCTGGCATCATGCCAGCACTTCTAGATTCCGTGGTAGAAAGAGAGGTCAACTGACTGCCAACCTTCTGGTGGTTAATTACCTGCAGTGACATTTCAACTCCTTTCCGAACGTGAATTTCAGATTTTCTATTCATGATGATTTTACTACTTTGAATCTCCTTAAAGAAGCCTTGACATTCTTGGTTTGAGGCTGAACTGGTTTTCCTTTCAGCTTTTCGGGGAAACATGCGATCTTCCATCTACAGTTTGGATAGAAGGTCATTTGACTTAACATCACTGGATTCTGATGGAATTGGATCTACTTCAGAAGTCTTAACAATCTGTCCATCTGAACAAGGACAGCTGCAGAATGGTCTATGGGCATTCTGTTTCCATCCCTTGACTTTCCCCATACTTCTGAACTTTTAGAAGATATGTCAACATGTTGACAAACAAGATTATCATTCTCTGATCCATAGATGCACCCGTCTCTACCATCCTTTTGAACCTTGGCCCAGGTAGGATGGTTACTATCTTTTCCATCCTGACCATGCAAGTTTAGACTACCAGATCTATGCAAACAATTTGAATTAAAAGATGCTTTTCTACCTAGCCTGCCTTTCTTTTTGTATACAACAGGATGAAAGTCATCACTGCTAGAAGCTTCACTGCTGCATTGAACTCTTTCGTTAGTACTATCTGCATCTACAAAATACTTTAACCGATCAGGGCTATCCATGGAACAGTAACCGGACATTTCACTACTTCTGTCACATGAACCTGCAGTAATGCTTTGACATGGAGCATTGTGCTCCACTGAATTCAATACCAACTCCCCTTCTGAAGAAGTACATGCATATTTATTCTTGGCAGGTG
This sequence comes from Agave tequilana, assembly GCA_038442645.1. Classification (NCBI taxonomy): domain Eukaryota; kingdom Viridiplantae; phylum Streptophyta; class Magnoliopsida; order Asparagales; family Asparagaceae; genus Agave; species Agave tequilana. Next base: position 18,721 of record JAVJIF010021584.1, read on the forward strand.
ATTGTTTTGAAGCATTACCAGAATCTTCAACTGCAGTAAAATTTTCAAAGTGATCAATTTTTAACTTGCTCATAAATGAGTTCAGGTCCGATGAACTATTTTGATCATGGAAAATGCTCAAGGTGCTCTCCATTTGCTTTAAATTGACAATTGAGGTGTTCCCAGAAGATGCGGACAAAATTATTTCAGAGGTGTCACAGACGCCATTTTGCTTTGAAGGGATGTTTGCTGCGCTCTCAGAAGATGTGGACAGAATCATTTCAGAAGATATAGTTGAGTATGATAACGTAGCATGATTCAAATTTTTGACTCAGCTGGAATCACCATAAATGAGCTTTTCACCAGAAAACCCCAAAGCGGCAAAGGAGCCACTGGTTCTGAGTTATACATCTCATCATTGGGCATGCATGCCAGTACTGTTGCTGACTTGTTTATACTGCTACTTTCTGCACTATTATCTTCCTCTGTATCTTGTACCGGTGAGCTAGGGGCAGTTACCTTTTCCAACATATCCTGTGAAATACGCTCACCTGGAGAAGCTGGATGGCTACTGATTGTGGCTTCAGAAACTGATTCATGATAGATGCCTTCTTCACATTGAGATAAAACCAACACATTTTTTTGTCTTTCTTCTTCTCTTTCTTGAATTCTTTCTCACAGGTTTCTCCACCTCAGAGACGCTATTACCTGACTCACCTGAAGAAACTACATCAAAACCATCAAAATCTGACCCAGAAGTACTATTTAATACAGTATTAGCATGACAGTTAGTGGAGAAACTTTGATGATTTAGACCGTTTGCCCCTGTAACGAGATTTTCCTAAAATACTTGTTCCAGAAGAGCTGGAAGCTGTTAATGGACTCAGCAGAACCTGTAAGTTCAGGAAAACTGCTCCTCCGTTCTAAAGACTCAATAAAATCAGCATTTGAATCAGCTTCAGAGCTTGAATGGTTTCTCCCTTCAATCCCTTGCAGTTCATATATATATATATATATATATATATATATATATATATATATATATATATGAGAAAAATGTATATCAGCCTGCGGCTGAGAGAACTCTCAGCCTACGGTGACGTGACTCAATTTTTGTCACCCCACTAACTTGCGGCCCGCTTATGTGAAGAAGTTAAATTACTAAATGCCCCTTATGAAAAGCTACTCTTTCGGTAACTTTTCGTTATTGTTTATTATTATTTGCCCAAAAGGCAATTTTTGGAGCGAACGTTGTCAGACTTAGGTTATTGTTTATTATTATTTTCCCCCTTTTTTTGCCGCTCTTTATAGGATTTAACTTATTGTTTATAAATTACAGGTTTTAATTGTTTCAATTTTTAAAAACAATTTCTTAAATATTGAATTTTTCTCTTTAGTCTATGTTGTACTGCGACGTATAACACATGTTTTAAATTTTCAGAAATGCGACCGTATTAATATTCGGTCGCAATCTTATTTGAAAATAATCTCCGGCTGTGAATTCTTTTTTTTTTTGGTATGCTTCTTAGGTCGCAGTCTTTAGTAAGGAGTAATATAGATTTCTTCACATACGTATAACTGCGACTTAGGTCGCAGTCTTTAATAAGGAGTAATATAGATTTCATCTTGTATTTAAATTTTTTTTTTTTTTAACTGCGACTTAGGTCGTAGTCTTTAGTAAGAAGTAATATAGATTTCTTCTCATACGGATAACTGCGACTTAGGTCGCAGTCTTTAGTGAGAAGTAATATAGAATTCTTCTCATACGGATAACTGCGACTTTGGTCGCAGTCTTTAATAAGAAGTAATATAGATTTCATCTCTTATGCGACCTTGGTCGCAGTTATATAACTTATATTTTAGACTACAGTGATATCTAAAAAATATTTATATATATGTAATTCGTGTAATTCTTTTTTGTAGGATATGAATGTACATGGAGAAATGCCTGGAAGCTCAGATAAGTTTATAGGGAAACAGTTCCTGTCGGATATGGAAGCATACAATTTCTACAATTTTTTTGCAAGAAATAGAGGTTTTAGCGTGAGAAGAAAAGGTACAGATAAGTCACGGAAGCCTCCTTATGAGATTATTTGCAGAAAATTTTGCTGCAACAAGGAAGGTTGTTGATTAAGATTAAAGACCAGCAACTGCGACCAAGGTCGCTGTGTATTTTATTAAGACTTCGGCCAGCAACTGCGACCAAAGTCGCAACCTTCATTTTAAAATTTTATTCGGGTGAAATAATTTAATTATTAACTGCGACATTGGTCGCAGTATATTCGTTTAGCGTAAAATATTTAAAATGAAGGTTTGTAACAATTGTACAGCATTTCAACCAAGACATAGTAGTAAAAACTGTAATTCACACAATTAATCTTAGAAAACAGAGTTATATATATTTAAAAAAAAAATACAAATTTTAAACTTCTAATCCTCATCATCGCCATCATAATCAGATTCGTCGTCAATAGTATGACCGCTTTCGTCTTCAGTATCGCTTTCCGTCCCTTCCACCTCTTCAGCGACAATCTCCTCTTCGCTTTCTTCCTCTTCATTGATGTATTTTGGTTCACCAATGAACTCCCAGAACGGGTCGTCTGTATCAAGCTCATCCTCTGACCCGTAGCGAGGCATATCTTCAGAACTATACATCCAATCATCATTAGATGATTGGCTTCTTTCCGGTGAAGACGGTGGAGAAGACATTTTCCGGTGAAGACGGTGGAGAGTAACGAGTTTCAGCAAAATCAATTTAGTATGTTTATAATCCTGTCATGATGACCCTTTATATACTTTTAATCCCGGAATTCCAAAGATTTAAGCTCTCAGACCACGTGAATATCTCCCAAATTTATTTTCTACCTTTTCCCAAAAATTGTATACTTCCTAGGTGACTGTTCAGTTATCCAAAACAGTTTAAAAGTTAATACACTATAACTTTAAATTACTTTGAACTCCAAAACAGTTCATTATTGCGACCATAGTCGCAATGGGAACTGATAAATGATTAAGTAACTGCGACCATTATCGCTGTCTCGATTAAAGTATCGCTGTATAAGGAAACGCTGTAACTCAAACAGGTCATTACTGCGACTTTGGTCGCAGTACAATTGCTGAACGCATGTTTATTTTTAATATCAATACGCAATAGTAAAATCCAAGGTGTAACAAATGTAGATTGGAAATAATCAATGGAACTTATAATAAATAAATGTATAGAAATGTTTATAAATTAAATCAATAAAACAAAAAAACTATTTAATGAATTGCAATTGCAATTATGTTTACATTTATAAAATAAAAAATTGTGGTATATCAATAATTTGTCAACTGTCTGTCTTCAAATGTCATCCTTCGTATCATTTCTGTTTCTTCATCCCAACTCTTCTCTCTATCTGCAAGTATCATGTATGCAAGCTCACTTCTTAGTCTCTATACATCAGCATCCGTAACAGTATCAACAACTGCTGGACTACCAGACGCTATGCTTTCCATGTACTACATACATATACAGCGCAATCAACACTGAAAAATATCAATAGAGTAATCATTAAATGAAATTAGATTTTTATACTAAAAAAGGTAGAAAATATGAAAGGTAAGGAGATGTCAAAAATTTATATACCTGTTTGCTTGTTGGGGGCATGTTGTGTATATTATATTTATTTTTCTCATTAATTTATTGAAATCAATCTCAAAAATCTGTAATAATCTTTCTTTCTGCAATGTCATTAGGAACAAAATTAGTATTAATCAATTAAATGCAAGTTTCCAGTAATCGAAATATTAAATTTCAACTCACCATTATTCTTGCATCTTTTTGGTAAAGCTTTAATATACTACTTTTTTTGTCAGCTGGGACCAAAGAGTTGTAAAAAATCCACTCTTGGGTATCGCAATCAAATACCAACAAGGTCCAGTGAAATCCCGGATCGTCGGCACTATGTTTGTGATTGATCGGGAAGAACATGTACTGCACATCAGCTGTCCAGTTTTTCAACAGCTGCTGCTTGATGAAATGATCTTCCAGATCTTCACTTTTATTTACAACACCGTGCTGCGGACAAGAAAAAAATAAATAAAATATAAAATGATTTAGTAGCAGTACATTTTAATTATAAACTGCGACCTTAGTCGCAGTACGTGAGTTAGTAGCAATACATTTTAATTATAAACTGCGACCTTAGTCGCAGTACATGAGCTAGTAGCAGTACAGTTTAATTATAAACTGCGACCTTAGTCGCATCTGCGACCTTAGTCGCAGTACATGAGTTAGTCGCAGTACATGAGTTAGTCGCAGTACATTTTAATTATAAACTGCGACCTTAGTCGCAGTACGTGAGTTAGTAGCAGTGCATTTTAATTATAAACTGCGACCTTAGTCGCAGTACATGAGTTATGCCTACACAGAGATAAAGAATATTAGTAATCTGTTCCACAATTGATATTACATTAAACCGTAAAGGAGAAAGTAGATTTTTATCCAAGCTTCGCTCCGAAAGAATATGCTTTTTATTCCTTCTCCTTTCTCTAGATGCTGCATGTAGAAATGAATTTTCGCATCTAATTCTCTACTGAACATCAGGTCCTCAATGTCATTCCTTGTAATCATGATTCCGTTGTCGGTATCCTGATACGCAGTAGAACTGCAAGATATTCAAAACAAAGTATTAAATTGTTCTTATATAAAGGTATAACAGTTTTTTGATATGAATTATAATAAAATTAATTAACTTACTCAGAGAAGGACTTGTCGAAGAAATTTTTTATAAGATCTTGTTGATGGGCCTGCAGAATTCTGTATGCTGTGGTTTCGGTCAATTCTCTCGATTTTGGCTCAGTGGAGGAAATCTCTTTGTCGCCGAAACCAGCGACAGAACTCACAGCCGCAGGCTGTGGAAGAGGATGTTCATTTATTTTCTTCTTCTGTTTTGGATAAACGAAGTCGGAGTCATCGCGATCTCTTTAAGCGCGCTTGCGTTCTTTGACTCTCCTTTCTATCGTTCCTTTAGAGTATTCCAAAACAGTTTCTTTAAGGATTGCTTCTGAGGCGGAATATGTTCTTGATTTTTTTTCTTCAGAAGCTATATCTCTTTGGGTTTCTTGAATCATTTGAGTTATATTCAAAGAAAAACTTGGGATATCTTCCCCAGAAAAATTTAAAATAGATTCAGAACCCATAATTTTATCCTCTTCCAATTTTTTCTTCTTCTCTTCTTCAGCCTGCTTCTCCATCTGCTCCATCATTCTTTTCTGCTCCTTTTCCTCTTCACCCTTCCTTCTAATTTGCTCTTCCCCCACATTCCTCTTTTTCTCCCGCTTCTTCTTTAACTCCTCCAATACCTTCCTCCTCTTCTCCTTTTCCTGCTCCCCCTCTTCTTTCCTCTGCTTTTCGATGCTCCTCTTCTTCTGATCCTCCTCTTCCCTCCTCCTCTGCTCGTCTCTCCCTTCTCTTCTCATTCTCCTCCTCTTCCCTCCTCCTCCTCTCCTGCCCCTCCTCTTCCCTCCTCCTCTCCTCTTTTTCTTGCTCCTCCTTTTCCCTCCTCTTCTTCTCCTTCTCTTCTTCCCTCATTCTCCTTTCATTCTCCTCCACTTCCATTCTCCTCTTTTCATTCTCATTCTCCTCCATTTCTCTCCTCTCCTCCTTTTCCTTCTCTTCTTCCAATCTTCTTCTCTCATGCTCCTCCTCTTCCCTCTTCTTCTCCTTCTCCTTCTCCGCAGCAGCGGCTGCTCTCAGCAGCTCTTGTTCTTCTTCCACTTTTAATTTCCTCTGCTGCCTTTTTAGTTTTTTTTTCTCTCTTTTTCTCTCCTTTTTATTTTTAATTCAGCCTTGAGTCTGATCTCAGTCTCCATTTTTTCAATTTTTTTTCAAGCTGAGAAACATATTCTCTCAAGTGCTGATTTTATGACCTCAACTCTTTTATCTCTTCAGCTTGATCATCCTGTGGTGGTGGCAAATAACCTGTAAAAGATGGTTCTTTCTCACTCGTTTCAGCCGCTTCTGCCTCATTTTCCGCCGGGATGTCAACTTCATTATATGTATGGTCTTCTTCTTCTTCATCATCTTCTTCTTCCTCCTCTTCCCCTTCAACAGGAAGGCCAACATATTTTTTTCAGCATTAGAGATGTTGGCCATTCGACTCAAAATCTGAAAATAAACAGAAAAAGGTAAGTTAAAAATAAAACAATGAAATATTTATACTGCGACCATGGTCGCAGTTTATTTATGAAGTATTTATGATAAGAATGCGACCATGGTCGCATTATGTTTGTCCTGCACAAATTTATCTGCCAAGACATGCAGCTCAACACTGCGACCATGGTCGCATTTAATGTAAAAGGTATTTTCAAAAGAATGCGACCATGGTCGCACATTGTTTGTCAGGCAGAAAACGAATGCGAAAGGTGCAGCTCAATACTGCGACTATGGTCGCATTTTATTTATATTGCACATAAAAAGAAGTCTAACTTACATATTCCTATCAATCTCATTTAGATCAACTTCAAGTAAAGATCTGCTAATGTTCTGGAGGTCCCATCTTACTGCGCGTGGGGTTTTGTCCTCCAAACCAGACCTCCGCTCAAAAATAGGAGCCCTCTCACATAGCCAACTACAAAAAAGAAAAATTAAATTAGTTTACACAAATATTCACAATTTTTTTGGGTAAATTTCATACAATGTTGGCCAAATATGAGATTTGTACTTACAATATTTGCACGGAGCATCCTTGCAGCTCGTACGTGGTGTGCCTGAAGATGTCCATTGACTCAATCAGGAATTGCCAAACAACTTTTGCCCAGCATATTGTTCTCATCAGCTGCATATTGGCAATCTGTTCCACAATATACCACGACACCGTGCATTTACTGCCAGAGAAGAAAAGAGTGGCCGACATGTATAGGATTATTATTGTGGTAAAGTCTTGAGCTGCAAGTCTGTGCATGTCTCTTATAATTTCATGTAAAGTCATTTGCTGCTCAAGCTGTTCATCCTTTGTCACATCTACTTCACTCCTCTTCTTGACCAGAAGATCATCCAAAGCCTCTTCAATAGATACTTTAGTGATCTTCTTTATATTGGGAAATAATGTTTTATAACCCCTCTATCTTTCATCGTACATGTTTTATTCATCACAAAATCTGCCCCAATGATAGGTAGACCAAAAGTTAGGGCAACATCCTCCACTATTAACTCTATTTGTTTGCCCCCAATTCTAAAGGTCCTTGTATCCCTATCATACTGGTCTAAAATCCTCAGTACCGCAACGTTTGATTTTAGAGCATTTTCACCCCCAAATTCCTCATTATAGAAGGCCATGAAGATTGGGCCAAATGGGGTATTCTTGATCGCCTCTACGAAATCTGCCTGAATGTACTTCTTAAATTTCTTGATGAACTCGCACATAGGTTTAGGCTTGATCTCAGTGGACGAACCTTAATCTGTTGTTTACCTATAGATGAAGAAAAATAAAATAGTTTAGACTAATGATTATATATAAATTATAAGTGAGCAAAAAGCATAATATTTTTAATAAACTACGACCAAGGTCGCAGTCATCTACAGTGCAAACATAATATACTGCGACCTGGGTGGAAACTGCGACCAAGGTCGCAGTCATCTACAGTGCAAACACAAACTACTGCGACCCTGGTCTACACTGCGACCCTGGTCACATAAGACTACAGCGCGAACACAAACTGTTACAGCGATTCTGGTCGACACTGCAACCAATATCGCAGTAATCTACAGTGCAATCATAAACAAATGCGACCAGGGTATACACGGCGACGAAGGTCGCATAAGTCTACAGTGCAGAAATAAACAACTGCGACCCAGGAATGATGAAACAAATGACGTTAAATACACTGCGACCATGGTCGCAAAACACTAGATAAATATTGAAACAACAGCGACCCCCATGTCTTCAGTATGTTAAAAAAAGAAAGTTTCATATACTGCGACCAGCGTCGCATTCGTCAAATTTGAAAAGTCTAAAAAAAAATCCTAAGACACACATGTTTGAAAACAAAATTTTAACAACTGCGACCGAGGTCGACATAAAATGTATGAAAATAATTAAATTTAAAAAAATATTATCAAGGTCTCATACATATAAATCACTTTTTTCGAAAATACTGCGACAAACTAAAAATAGAACGAAATGAAAAAAAACTTGAAAAAATTACACCTGTATTTTTTGTGTTACAAATTTTTAAATTTAAAAATTTATTCGTCATCTAAAGTTTCAAAATCTCTTTTTTATGTGCGAACATGGTCCAAAGATTTTTAAAAAAAAATACTCAAACGGATATAAATCTGGAAAAAATTTATAACAATTAAAATACCAAACCCTAAAAATTTTTGAAAAATATCTTTTTTCTATTACCTTTTTCGGCGGATGATTTCTTTGGCGCCATGTGTTGCAAATATATTTTTTAAAAAAACTGATCAAATTTGTGAAACAAAAGAACTAATTGGATCAAAATGATCGGGTGAAATTTTAGAGATGAAAATTTTTGAGAAAGGCAACTTTTTTACATAAGGTAAAAAGATGTGACCGAGGGTATTTTCGGAAGATGCATTGTTGAGGTGACTGACATTAAATTGCGCGGGATTTTTCATCTTTTTGTCCGCCCAAATTTATGACAGGTGTGTGGCTATGATGTAGCCACGTCCTGCCGGCTGAGGTACAGTAACCCCTATATATATATATATATATATATATATATATTATATATATATATATAGAGAGAGAGAGAGAGAGACTTGTGTCATTCCGGAAGTATTCGAGGCCGAATCCTTCCCACTCAAATACAACCCTACGACATTTAAATACAAGATTCATTCCGTTGAAGTTGATCTATATTATTTCAAGTATCTATAAACCAAAATTCAAGTATTATAATACTTTTTGCCCATGCATCAAGTATGGGAAAAAAACATACGGCCTAACTAGTGAGTTAGTTAGTATAATGGTGTTAAACATTTGAAACCTAACAAAACATGATTTGTAGGGGTTTTTAAATGTTTAGATCATAATCAAATGGCCGGGTCGAGAATTTGTATGTTTAAAGACATAAATCTAATCAACTTATTACTTTCGGCCGTCCATTTGTGCCGCTTGATGGATGGGCAAAAAGTATTCAAAACACTTGATTTTTTATTTTTAGTTACTTTAAATAATATAGATCAACTTCAACGGAGTGGATCTTTTATTTGAATGTCGGATGTTGGTATTTAAGTGGAAAGGATTCGGATTCGAATCCTTCCGGATATATATATATATATATATATATATAATATATATATATATATATATAAAGAGAGAGAGAGAGAGAGACTTGTATAGTTCCGGAAGGATTCAAACCTGAATCCTTCCCACTCAAATACAACCATACATCATCTGAATATAAGATCCATTCTGTTAAAGTTGATCTATATTATTTGAAGTATCTAAAAATCAAAAATAAAGTATTTTAAATACTTTTTGCCCAGGCATCAAGTACGGAAAAACAGACAACCTAAATAGTGAGTTGGTTAGTTTAATAGTGTAGAACATTTGAAACCTAACAAAAATTATTTTGTATAGGTTTTTAAATATTTAGATCATGATCAAATGACCGAATTGAGAATTTGTATGTCTAAAGACATAGATCTAACCACTCACTACTTTTGTCAGTTCATTTTCTGCCGCTTGATGGATGGGCATAAAGTATTCAAAACACTTGATTTTTGATTTTCAGTTACTTTAAATACTTTAGATCAACTTCAATAGAGTGGATCTTATAATTGAATGTCGGATGTTGGAACTTGAGTGGGAAGGATTCAGGCTCGAGAATCCTTCCGGAACTACACAAGTCTCTCTCTCTCTCTCTGCTACTAATCCTTTCATTGTCAAGTGGTATCTTTTGTTGTACCTACCTATATATGCACAAAAGAGCTGTAAAAAACAAAGTAGCTCCTCTGACAGTCAGAAAGCATGAAGTAGAATCATCTACTTCAGTACGAAAGAGAAGGCAACATAAATCATGTCAGAACTCAATACCATTCTAGAAAATATGATCATGTCTCATCAGGAGGAACAAAAATAGCAAAGCCCAACAACAACTAAGCCATTTGTCCCAAGTATTTGGGGTAGGCTACATGAACCAAAAAGAATTACGCCGGATCGGGTACATGGATCAGCTTTCTCCACTCATTCCTATCGAGCAATATGCCTTCACTAAGACCTTTAGCCTCTATATCTTGTTATATTACATTCATCCATGTTTTCTTCGGTCTCCCCTGCGCTCTTTTAACTTGCCCTAAATTGATATACTCCATTCGCCAGACTGGCACATCTGTAGGTCTACGTCGTACATGACCAAACCATCGTAGACGGTTTTCTCTCATCTTCTCTTCTATAGAGGCTACACCTATCATAGTACGAATATCCTCATTTCTCACCTTATCTCTTCGCGTGTCACCACACATCCAACGAAGCATGCGCATCTCTGCTACACTCATCTTCTGGGCATGATGCCTCTTTATAGCCCAACGTTCTGTGTCATATAACAAAATTGGCCTAATAGCAGTCTAATAAAATTTTCCCTTCAGCCATAACGGAATGTTACAATCACATAAAATTCCTATTGCGCTTCTCTATTTCAACCAGCCAGCTTGGATCCTATGGTTGACATCACTATCGATCTCCCTATCTTTTTGGATAATAGAACCTAAGTACTTAAAATGACTGCTCATCGGCATTTCTTATCCATCTAGTCTCACAATACTATAATCTCGGATTCTCTGTTTACTGAATTTACACTCCATATACTCTGTTTTAGCCCTACTTAATCTAAAACCTCGAGATTCTAGATTTTGCGTCAATAACTCCAATTTGGCATTTACCCCAGCTTTCGTCTCATCGACTAGGACAATATCATCAGCAAATAGCATGCACCACGGTATCTCATCCTGAATAGCTCTAGTAAGCTCATGGCAAATAAGAATAGACTCAATGCAGATCCTTGATGCAATCCAATTGTAATAGAAAAATTACTTGTTAAGCCTTCATAAGTTCTGACATTTCTCACTACTCCATCATACATATCATTGATTATGTCAATATATTTGATAGGGACTCCCCTTTTCGTCAATGTCCACCATAATACCTCTTTTGGCACCTTGTCATAAGCTTTTTCTAAATCAATAAAGACCACATGCAAATTTCTCTTCCTCTCTCGAAATCGCTCTATAAGTTGACGAAGCAAATGAATAGCCTCTGTCGTCGATCGCCCCGGCATGAACCCAAATTGGCTCTCTGATATTGTAACATTCTGTCTTAACCTGTGGTTACCCTTTCCCAAAGTTTCATGGTGTGACACATGAGTTTTATTCCACGATAGTTTGAACAACTCTGGATATCGCCCTTATTCTTATAGAGAAGTACTAAGATACTCTTCCTCCACTCATTTGGCATCTTTTAGTTAATCAGATCTTGTTAAAGAGATTTGTCAACCATCTCACGCCCATCTCTCCTAAGCATCTCCATACCTCAATAGGAATTCCATCCGGGCCAACAGCTTTCCTTGACTTCATCCTCTTCAAGGCCTCGTTAACTTCAGATTCACCGATTCTGCGCATATAATTATGGAACATATCCTGGCAAATGGCTTAAAGCCCAAAGAGGGGAAAAAACATTCATTGGTCATATATGTCTAGAGCATGGGGAAAAAAATGATCTTTAGAGGAAGCAAGTATGTTGCCAGATTTTTCCCTACTACGAGTAGTTGGATGATATGGCTATGAGTCTATGCCCAGTTAGAATTTAACACACTACTCGTGAGCCTTTACACACCAATAGGCATGCCACTTGCAACTCCCAAGATTAAAGATCTTATTCTTCAAAAAATATGTACGAAATCCTCAAACGAGCAGCATAAGATGTGTTTCTTAAGATATAATCCAGTGCGATCTTTTGAAATCAGTCCCCAACAGGATTCCAGGGTATTAGGAGCCAAAGGACTTCTTATCAAATACGCAGAAGCCAATAAGACCAGGCAGCCATCTCAGTAATAAGATATGAACAAACAAAGTAGAGTAAGTAGACAAGAAAAGTGGGAAAAAGTAATGAGAAAAGGAGACAAAAAATAGAAAAAAAAAGGAAAAGAAGAAAATAAATGGGTAGGGCAATAGGAAGTGGAGAGATAGAAGAAAACAAAAATACATATAGCGAATAAAGAGAAAGGTATACTAAATCGTTTGCCACAATAAGGAGATAATCAGAAAGACTACAGAAAAAGTCAAATTATGATGAAAATAATCAAAAACAGATAAATGGAAATTAGGGAGTGAGCAGCTAATCATATTTATTCCTCCAGCTATAAGATACAAGTCTTTTCAAGCATGAAAGAAGCAAAATTTAGGATAACTCGAATCTTTAAGTTATATATATCTCCAAGCAGTATGTTCATAGAAACAATACTGATTTAGATAATAAAATCAACATGGATTATACTAAATGGTAATTACTCAAAAGCCCAATCTCTTCAATCTGGGATCAATTAGATAAACCCATGTTGACCATCCCTTCTTGTGCACAAAGTATTATCTATACTTACTCCAATTTTTTTTTATTTTGAGATAATACTTACCACAAATTTAACTAGATATAATGAAATATCTAGACATCGTTGTGGATATATTGTAAAGATGAGTGTACAAGCATAAGCTGTGCTTAATTTATTCAAATGCATAGAACTTGATATTTATCAATAATATATTATTTTGTTGCATACATATACTAAACGTACTAAGTAACTTTTAAAGATCATACGATACAATATTGTGTGAACATAATTCATGTAAGTTTACAGTGAGTGTCTGCGTGTGTGAGTGTGTATGGGCATCGCGCGTGTTTGCGTGTGTGCATCCATGCACACACAACTAGCCCTGTTTAGATGATGGAGTCAGAAGGGAGTTATGACCAAAATTTGTTCTGACTCCCGAACACTCGTAACTCCTTCCCCTCCAAGGTCAGTTTTTCCATTTTTGAAAAATTTTGTAGAAAAACATGCTCGTGTAACTCCTCTGAGAGGGTTATTAATTCTATAATATAGATGCAATTTAACTCCTAACACATACAACAAAGAAGTAGTAAACTCCACTTTGCTATGAAAAATTAGGGATTTTGACTCCTTCGAAAGTTTTGCCAAAGGGCATCCAAGGGTTATCTCACTCCTAATTGCCCCAAACACCTAAAACGTGAAGGAGTTAGGATCAAAGATAGTCTTGAAATTTTTGAAAGCTATTGTAGGAAATTAGCCTCATTATTGTCATCTTACCCTTACTTTGGAGGCGTTACTAACTCCACTAAAAAAAGGTGGAATTTTCCCCCTCATTATAATTTCCCTTTACCACATTTGACAAAACGAACAAGTCTACTCATTCATATTCAAACAAGGTCACGCGGTAGACGTGCATAAATAGACTTCCTTAAGGAAGCTGACAGTGCAATCTAGATTACCTTGTACCAGACAGGTGGTAAGCCAAACAAACACAACATTTTAAAACAGAACCATGGTGCAAAGACAACAAGCAAAGTCTCGTCAAGTTGCATACATGAGCCAATCACTAAAGTTGTATACCAAAAAACTACCATAAATCAGACACCAGTTTGCAATTTGAGTGAATTGAAAGAATGTGAAGATCAAAATGGCAGGATATGATGATTGTCATATATGTTGCACTCAGCAAAAACATCTCACCCTATTAACTGGAAGCCCCTACAATTTAATGATGATAAGCCAAACTTATAATACGTACTTTATGTAGTCTTAACTCTTAAGTTGTTTTGATAAGTTTGAATAAACAATTTCTTTTAGTGGAAAGGGGAAAAACATTGAACACACTCAACTTGCTAGAACCAGCATACACACAAGTGTCTCACTTGCAGAACCAAGAAGCTCACCCAGCCACTAGAAAATGTAAGATTGAGTGTGCGGGTGAATGTTTGTGTCTGCATGCACGTGTGTGTTTATGTGTGGTCGAGTGCCCGTGTCTGTGTTCCTGCGTGGGCACAGTTGGGTACCAATGCATATGTGCATGTTTGTGCTTGTGTTTGTGTGTGCCCGTGTGTGTGTTTTGTGCGTGTATGCGTGTGTGCATGCCAACTAGCTCCGTTTGGATGATGGAGTCAAGAGGGAGTTATGACCAAAATCTATTCTGATTTCTCAAACACTCGTAACACCTTTTCTTTAACTCCAAGGTCACTTTTTCCATTTTTGGAAAATATTGTAGGAAAATATACTCTTCTAACTCCTTTGAGGGGGTTATTAATTCTATAACATAGATGCAGTTTAACTCCTAACACATACATCAAACAATTAGTAAATTCCATTTCATTATGAAAAATTAGGGTTTTTGACTCCTTCGAATGTTTTGCCAAAGGGCACTTACGGGATATCTCACTGCTAACTACCACAAACACCTAAAACGTGAGGGAATTAGGATCAAGGATAGTCTTGATTTTTTTTTTTGAAAGCTATTGTAGCTAATTAGCCTCATTACTGTCATCTTACCCTTACTTTGGAGGAGTTACTAACACCACTAAAAAAGGTGGAATTGTCTCCATTACTAACATTAATTTCCCTTTACCACAGTTGACAAAATGAGCAAGTCTGCTCCTCATTCACATTCAAACAAGGCCATGCCGTAGACGTGCTTAAATAGACTTCCTTGAGGAAGCTAACAGTTGCAGCTAGATTACCTTGTACTAGACAGGTGATAAGCCAAACAAGCACAACATTTTAAAACAGAACCATGGTGCGAAGACAACAAGTAAAGTCTGGTCATGTTGCATACATGAATCAGTCACTAAAGTTGTATAGCAAAAAACTACCATAAATCAGGCACCAGTCTGCAGTTTAGTGAATTGAAAGAATGCGAAGATAAATAAAAACGGCGGGATATGAAGATTGTACAGATGTTGCACTCAGCAAAAACATTTCATCTGATTAATTGGAAGCCTCTACAATTTAATGATGACCAGCCAAACTAATAATACATACTTTATGTAGTCTTAACTCTTAAGTTGCCTTGATAAGTTTGAATAAAATTATTTATTTTAGTGAAAAGGAGGAAAAACCATTGAAAATACTCAACTTGCAAGAACCAACATACAGACAAATGTCTCACTTTCAGAACCAAGAAGCTCACCCGCTACTAGAAAAGGTAAGAGTGAGTGTGCAGGTGAATGTTATGTCTGCATGCACGTGCATGTTTATGTGTGGTCGTGTGCCCGTGTCTGTTTTCCTACATGGGCACATTTGGGTGCTTTGTGCATGTGTGCCCGTGTGTGTGTGTCTGTGCCCGTGTGTGTGTGTCACGCGTGTTTGCGTGTGTGCATGCATGTACACACAACTAGCCTTATTTAGATGATGGAGTCAGGAGGAGTTGTGACCAAAATCAATTCTGACTCCCCCAAACACTTGTAACTCCTTCCCTTTAACTCCAAGGTCACTTTTTCCCATTTTTTGGATAATATTGTGGCAAAATGTGCTCTTCTAACTCCTTTGAGGGGGTTATTAATTCTATAATATAGATGCAGTTTAACTCCAAACACATTCAGCAAAGAAGTAGTAAACTTTGCTTCACTATAAAAAATGTGATTTTTGACTCCTTCGAATGGGTTGCCAAAGGGCACCGAAGAGTGATCTCACTCCTAACTACCCTGAACACCTAAAACGCGAGGGAGTTAGGATCAATGATAATCTTGAATTTTTTTGAAAGCTATTGTAGCTAATTAGCCTCATGACTGCCATCTTACCCTTACTCTAGAGGAGTTACTAACTCCACCAAAAAAGGTGGAATTGTCCACATCACTAAAATTAATTTCCCTTTCACATTCAAAAAAAGCCATGTGGTAGATGTGCTTAAATAGACTTCCTTGAGGAAACTAACAGTGCAAGCTAGGTTACCTTGTACTAGACAGGTGGTAAGCCAAACAAAAGCAATATTATAAGATAAAACCATGGTGTGAAGACAACAAGGAAAGTCTGGTCATGTTGCATACAGGAACCATTCACTAAAATTGTATAACTTAAAAGTACCATAAATCAGGCACTAGTTTGCAATTTGAGTGAACTGAAAGAATGCAAAGATAAACAGAAATCGCAGGATATGATGACTGCCACAGATGTTGCACGAAATAAAAATGTTTCATTCTATTAACTGGAAGCCTCTACAATTTAATGATGACCAATCAAACTAATAGTACATACTTTATGTAGTCTTAACTCTTAAATTGTCTTGATAAGTTTGAATAAAATGATTTCTTTAGTTAAAAGGGGGACACATTGAACATACATAACAAGTGAGAGAAAGCAGAACCAAGAAGCTCACCCAAGCACAAAAAAGGTAAGAGTGAGTATGCGGATGAATGTTTGTCTGCATTGACGTGTGTGTTTATGTGTGGTCGTGTGCCCGTGTCTTCATTCCTAAGTGGGCACATTTTGGTACTTGTGCATGTGTACATGTTTCTGTGTGTTCTTCTATGCATGCCCGTGTGTGTGTGTGTGTGTGTGTGTGTGTGTGTGTGTGTGTGTGTGTGTGTGTGTGAGAGAGAGAGAGAGAGAGGGGGGGGGGGGGGGTTTCGAAAACAAAATAAAGGAGAAATCCTCAAATAGGCACTAGTTTAGACTTCCCCTATAAAACAATTTTTGCCCAGAAGCCAAATAATCTTACATTACAGAAATGGCTTGCAGCAGCATAATCTTTTATTTTTAACATTAGAATGAGCAATCTTCTCCTTGTGAACAATTCTATACATCTCAGATACCTGACCAATTCATCAATCAACAAAGCCTACAAGGTCTCATTATAAATCAACAAAGCCCTTATATGATATCTCATATGATAAACTGAAGTTCAATCAGCATGCCAAAAAAGCAAGGAATAAGTCCCCATCAAACTAGTTAATTATCATACAGACCCCTAATTTATCCCATTGCCCAATCCACTCTATGCACAATAAGGCGAAAAATGGAAAATAAATAAAATAACAAAATGAAACCTCCAGTTTCCCTAGCCCCAATCGCAGATAGACCCAACTTGAGTGTGAAATAGTGAAGAAAAAAAATCAAACTGAAGCATGCCCAGAAAAAGTTCAAAAAAAAATAGCAACAAGCAGGGGAAAAGCAATTTATCATCTACTTGAACGATTATTAACAATACAAAGTAAAACCCATGAAGTGTAATCGGGCTGACGGTAGATTAAGTTTCAAAAAGAAAAAAATTATAGAGAGATACTTACGGATACCAAATTTACGAATTTAGAGTACAATTTCCCCTTCGAATCAGAAGGGCTGCATGCTAATTATAGTAAAGGAAATATTCAAATATAGAGACAGAGAAAAGAGAGAGAACGAGCATATTATACCTTTAATTTGAGAAATTGATGCTAAATCTTTTCCAAAATTTTCCTGTATGTCTTTAAATTTCTCCTGTTCTCAACTTCAACTTCGCCGCTGCGATTTTCTAGCCTTCAACTTCGCCGCCGCGATTTTCTAGCCTGTTGGATTTCCTGTGCTCTGACCAAACCGAGAGAGGCACGAAACCAAGTTACCAAGAGAGCACAAATTATACATCACACATCGAAAACCGAGAGAGAGAGAGAAAGAGAGCAGAGAGAGTTTTTATTTATTATTATTTATTTTTATTATTATGTTTAATTACTTTACTTAATTAATTCATAATATATGGTTGATTTTGTTTTCTATTGTCGTGTATACGAGGAAAATGACGACTAGCTTGCTGACCAAGAAAATTGGGGGGCCTCTGGTGGGCTTTTATGCCGAATAACTCCACATACCTAAAAGAATTTCATTTAACCTCCGGTTAAAGGCATATTATTTGCCATGTACCCAGTATACTTTATTTCAGGGGCAAACCCACTGGTTGGTTGGGTCAGGCTGATCATTTTTTTTCATATATTTTTTAAATCTTTTTTTCATATATTATCTTAACCTCCTTCTATTTTAATTTCTTTTGATAAATTTATTTCTGATTCTACTTCTAATTTAGTGGAGAATATTGTTTTATTCTTTTGAAAAATTACATATAATTCATAAGCATAAGTTCTAAAAAAGTTGCAAGCCACTCAAAATTTATTCCTGATTCCGTCTCTGCTTTATTTGCATGCATTTTACTAAAACAGTCAGTGCAATTTTAGACTAGTATATCACCGTTGTTGGTGAGAAATCAACTAATCAGCTAGGAAGAAGAAAGAGAAAGAAGGAGAGGGAAGCTGAGAAAGAGGAAAAAGAAAAAAGAGTCGATGTTGCTCTCTCTCTCTCTCTCTCGCATATGAAGGCGGACAGAGACAAAGTTTTTATATGAGTCACGAGAGAAAACCTCTCTTTGGTCGGTTTTGATTATTCCAACTGTTTCTACACTGTATACTTATTTCAAAGTTCAGAGAGAATTCCAATTTAAACAGGAAACTAGGAGCATAAATCATAAATCATGTTAACTGCTATTGATCTTTAGAATTAGCACTATATATCTTTTTTCATTAAAAGAATTCAATCTTGATCACTATTATATTATATAAAATTACAAAAAAAATAAAAAATTCAATTTATTTAATATTTATATTTCTTTTACCATTATTACAATTGAAATCATATTGGAATAGAATGTATGTTTCCAAAACATTGAATATTGATATGATTAATTTATGTTCTAGATTTAGATATATTCTTAGTAAAAAGGAAGGTACGCTATCATGAATTATAAAGAATTTATGTTAAGAATAAAAAATCATTTTAAACGACAAAAAGAATTACTATAAGTAGTAGAACTAGATAGTAAATTAGTAGTATATGGTAAGTAGGTAGTAGATGTAGATAATAAAATTTGAATCCAAGTTATGTGAACAGGACCAATATGCATTAATTCACTAAAAAAGATTTAATTATACAGTTAGAGTCCAGAGTGAATAGGGAAAACTTCATTCAAATTAAGAGTGCAATTTTCCCTTAACCAACGTAGGGGACAATTCCAAGAGATAGAAAATGAATACTAGTGTACCTAAAACACAAGTAGCATTCATTTCATTTTATTCACCAAACTGCATATAAAAGCTCTCCTTTTATATGTAATTGTACTTCATGTTTGTTTTTTGAAAGAGAAACAAGAGAGAGAAGAAGAGGTGATGAAGAGAGAATGAAGAGGGGAAGAAATTTCTTCTTCCCTTCTTTCAGTGATGGGTTGTTTGATGGGAAGAAGAAGGAAGAGAGGAAGAGGAAGGAGAAGAAAGAGAGAGAGAGAGAGAGAGAGAGAGAAGGAAATTAGAGGGGATCATTTTTTTTATCTAGATCCCCGAGCTCGGGGCCTCTTCGTGACGAAATTTGGGTGGAGGAAAAAGATGAAGAGAGGGTACCTTGATTCCCGAGCCCATCCGTGTTAGGGCCAGTTCAAATCAGATCGAGCTCGTCACCTCCTCTTCCTCGGCAACCAAACGCTAGCGCTGAGGAAGAGAGCTCTGTTCCTCGCTCAAGTAGGCCCTAAGAGACAAGCATGAGGAACATGCTAGTGGATATGTGCTTCTCTACAACCCCCTGAGCCTAACAATCACATTGATATCTATGTATTGATCCCATACCTACCAAATTGTCTCACAAAACATGTGACATTAAAAGAAGTCGTGACATTTTCATGTTGTGCATGTGGCCACAAATAGGCTTGGAGCTAGGACTTCAGATTTGGAGGGGTACAAAATTACACTTTCTCCAGTACTACTTAAACTTTGATTTGGTTTCAGTTTCTTTGAGAAATTTACTTATAACTTTTTTAAATTTTAAATAACCTATAAGAACGAACCTAACAACCATTTTGGTATGTGTTTTATAGGCATAAGTATAACAGAGAAAAATTTGTTGATTTTCTAGGCACAATAAGCAGATGACAAATTCTATTGAAGTTAATGTAGAATGCATTATAAAGCATGTATATTTTCGTTATTTTTCATTTAAAAGCTCAATTCCTTTCGTAATAATTTCAGGTATCAGCATATAACACATACACATAGATCGTATAGATACCTAGCGGAAGCGTACCTCTTTACTGTAAAGGGTTCTCCTCAAAAGCGTGTTTTTCGGAAGGATCTACGGTGTGTAAATCACTAGAGGGGGGGTGAATAGGTGATGATGCTAATCTAGAAACTAAATGCGCTAAATGCGGAAGCTTAAAACAATTATTGCAACACACTTAATACAACCAACAAGTGTAGCTGAATTCCCCGTGAAGGGCTCTGGACTAACTCCTCTTGATTCCCCTAAATATGGGTTGAGGTGTTGCTATATGAAGCTCTGTGATAAGTATAAGTGAGGCACACAAACACACAAGCATATAATAGATATGACAATATGAATCAATGCTCAAACACAAGCAAATAGATATGATGCTATGCACAATATAAAGAGAGAGAGGGTTAAGAGGCAATGGATCAAACAAACACAAAGATATGTTTCGAGGTTCGAGCCCCTAGCTCTACATCCCGCCTTCACCGAGAAGGATTTTCAATCCACTATCTCCCACCGAGGGAACCTCCACCGAGGAGGATTTGTTACAACAAAGGGAGTACCGAACTCCTCTCTCAAACACCGCCTCACAATCGAGGGGTAGGCCCGTAGCCAACAACAATACCGAAGAGGGTTACAAACCACCAAGCTCCACCTCTCACTAGAGAGAGCAAACCACAAGCCTCAACCTCTACCAAAGAGGGAGCAATCCAATCACCGATCAACCTCTACCAAAGAGGGATACAACAAAAGTAAGGGTGTTTACAACAAGTGGTTTCAAAGACCACAAACTATCTCTTTTCCACAAAACAAAGATCCTATAGAATAGGATAGAAGATATGGCTCAAGTGTGGAAAAACAAAGTGTTTTGATCAAAGAAAATCTCTGAGAAAAATACCAAATGAATATAGAATTTTAGATCAAGAAACTAATTCCCAAAAACCTATTTTCTTTGAAAAATGACAAAACACTTTAAAACAAATAAGATGGATCTTTGGCACTTAAAACTCTTTTTGAAAACTTGTAAAACACTTCAGAAAAATAGGAATTTTTGCTCTTGAAAATCTTATCCAAAACCCCCAAGAAATGGGGTATATATAGGCCAAACTAGAAACTAGCCGTTAGGCTGAGCTGGCAGCCTGACAGGCCTAGCGGTCGGCCGGCCGGCCGACCGCCAACGGTCAGAAATGTGACCGTTGGGGCAACCCAGTCGACCGCACGGCCGACCGCCCAGATACAGAGAGCAGACTCTCTGATCCAGTCGGCCGCCCGGCCGACCGCCCAGATACAGAGAGCAGGGCTCTCTGATCCGGTCGGCCGCCCGGCCGACCGTCCCTATGACTGCCAAACGTGCACAAGCCTGTGCACGTCGGTCGACCGCAAGGGTCGATCGGCCTTGGTGCGGTCGACCCGTGCGGTCGGCCGACGTGGCCTGTCAGCCACAAATCTGGGACAGAAACACATGTTAAAAATATTTTTAAAAATTCTTTAAAAACTTCTAAAAATCTCCAAAAATAGTTTTATCATTTTGCATTGATATATAAACATGTGATAAAAATTTCAACTCAAATATCAAGCAATTTGAACTATTTTGTGTCTTATCATTTTTATCAAAAACCAAAACTTGTATTTTATCAAACTTAGATTTTTCAATAGGAATCTGATTTTTCCTAAAACTCATGAATAGGCATATCAAAATAAGTTTGTTTAAGATATGAAGCATGTATGTATATTGAACACATCTAATATACATAAAAACCAAGTAAACTTGTTTTGATCAATCTATTCATGAAAAACCAAATCCAAAACAGAAAAATTGTGTGTGTTGTGCACTTGAGCATATCAACTATTCTAAGCTTTACAAATGGATCTAAAACACACTAAACTAAACCAGGATACCTAAGTCTTCTTGACGATCTTCATCTTCAAGTCGACTCGATCCCAAACGTGATCCACGAGCTAGGCTATGTATCATCATGACGCTCGGGCTCGGGAATCACTATGTGAAAGCTTCCAAACACTTCTTTTTGAAGCAATCACCAACTAATATCTTGATCAATGATCTGTAACTAAATCACAAGATAATTAGTAAACATAACTACATGAGTTAATCATCATCAAAACTAGAGAGGAAGGCCTCCGGGTCAACACGGTGGACCTCGCGAGAATCCTTAGTCACGATTCACGATCCACGCATAATGGGTAACCATTGTTGCAGGTTTGAAGAAGATGAGGAGTTATAAATAGTTGCACATAATTGCATATGGAAAGAGGGATGGATTGGCCTTCTTAAATAAAGGAGGTCAACTCTAGTCCTAATCCTTATAGGAGTATCCTAATCCCTCAACAATCTCGTCTATTGATTGTTCTGACTACTCACATTAGATATAATGCCCGAACTCGCGAGTACGGAACGTTACTGTGATGTATATGTGCAGAGCCAAAGTACCCTTACATATATACGCTAAGCATTAGTACATGCAATAGTCAGAGTACGAAAGTATGTGGTGCATTATACATTCCAATAAAAGAGTATAACTATAAAATTATCACAGAATGTGACATAACATTAAAAGCAAAGTACATCACCACTAGGCGCAAAAGTAAAAATACAAAAAAAATATACAACTATGTACAGTACAAAATGTGCTCACAAGTTATAAAAAAAAACTCGAGAGTCGAGCAGGGGGCCTAGAAGAAAAGGATCTCGAACGGTCAACTGCTAATCCCCTACACTACCGCTGTGCAACTCTGATCAACAGAAAGTCCATGACGGTTCAAGCTCCAAGATCTAAACATGCAGGTTAATGAGAGTCAGAAAGCTGCCCAACGAGTGGTAAAATGCAACCAAGTGTCATGCACAAACAAGTAAATGTGTACATGATCAAGTGATGTGATTTAGTGTCCCTTCCTTATTAATAAAATTTTTAGGGTTTTCAAAGTCCAAATTTCTTAACCTTAAAATCCTATTTCTGGGCTTTTGGCGGTCGGCCGACCGGTCGACCGAGCTAGGAATCGGCCGACCGAGTGGTCAACCGATGTGCACAGCAACGTGCACAAACCCTGGCTTGAGGGCCAGTTGACCGGACGGTAGACCGAACGGTCGATCGACCAGAGAGACCAGCTCTCTGGTTCTTGCCTCGGTCCATCGAGCGGTCGACCGATAGGTCAAGACCTGGGTGTAGTCGACCGGCAACCCCCACGGTCTGAAAAATGACCGTTGGCCGGTCGACCGGCAATTAACCGACAAGTCATTTTGGCCAGAAAACTGAGCCCAACGGCTAGTTTTCTAAAACCTATATATTTGGTTTCTCTTGGCCAGTTTTGAGCAAGATTTTGGAGAAGTTTTTGAGCCATTTTTTCTTATCTCTTTTAGAGTTTTTCTCCATATGTTTTACGTTAAAACTTTCATATCAAAAGGAGAGTTTTTAAAGAGTGTTTATTTTGTGTTTTCAAAAGCAATTCTTTGAGCTTTTTCACTTTCACATCTATTTTATTTTCTCACACAAACTTGAGCTTTCCATTTCTATATTTATCCTCTAGGGATCATTTGTTGTAAGAGTATTTTTGGTGGTCAAGTGAAAAAGATCACCAAGTGTTCCACCCCTTATATTGGGAATTTGTAGAGGTGTGGCCTCGGCAAGCTAGTGTGCTTGCGTGTGTTGTTCCTGAAGGAACAAGTGTAACCCCCTGATCCCTGATGTACGTATCACAGTATCAGTACTCGATACGGCGTACAAAGTTGATTTAACCTTCCTAGTAGTCAGATTGAGCAGATTTCAATTTTAGATATTATTTTTCAATATTTTAGATTTTTCAGATTTTTCAGAAATTTTTCTGGATTATTTTGAAAAAATCTCCGTAGTCGATGTCGACCGATACCGATAATCGGCTCTATAATTTTTATTTCACAAATGGAGTAAAATTTTGAGAATCCGCTTTCACCTTGCATCTTAGAATCATATTCTCTACGTTAGGATATTTTTAGAGATTTTTCTGAATTTATGAAAAATTGGGCTATACTGGTGTCTAGTATCGGCGATACCTTTCAGAATTTTTAAGTCGTAAACTAGACTGACTTTCTTCAAACCATTTTCATATTATGTCATAGGATAATATTCTCTATTTTTGTAATTTTTTGTAACCGTTCGGGACTAGTCGAATTTTGAACCGAATTAAATAATATTAAATTAATCAATTAAATTCTTTTCTTCTTCTTTCTCTTTTTCCCCTTCTTCCCTTCTCTGGATATTTCTTTTTCCACCGACTTCCACCCACCGCCTTCTCTCTCCCTTTCCCCTTTAAGTTTCTCTTGCGCTCTCTCTCTCTCTCAATTTCTCCTCCTCTCTCTTCCCTCTCTCTCTAATTATCTCTTTAATTAACCATCTCTCTCTCGCGCACTCTTCCTCTTGTGCGCGGGCCCAGGCCGCCGGCGGCCTAGCGCCGCCGCCGGTCGCCCCGGCCTCCGTGGCAGCGCGGCTGCGCGACCAGGCACAGGGCAGCGCTGCTGCCCTGTTCTCTCTCTCTCTCTAATGGGTTTAACCCATTAAACCTAATAACCCTTAAACCCTACCGATAACCCATAAACCCGATAACCAATTATACTTAAGTTATGGGTTTGGGTATTGGATCCAAACCCGACCCGTTATCTTACCAAACCCACATCCAAAACCCAATAAAGGTAATATTAAAAAACCCCCTACTAAATTTTATTAATTGCATTTGAAATATTTTTATTACATATTTAACCCGTTTATATGGACTCTAGTATTCAGGCGATATCTGGAGCACCCGGACTTCGATTTGGACAATTTTGAAACCGTTGCGATCGTGGGAAAGAGAGCTACCTTCCCATGGCCAGTTTGTGAGTGTTTTCATTTTATAAATTATATTTAGTCATGTTAAATTGAGTGATTGCTTTAGTTAATAAATCGTAGATATAGAGATGTCTATAAATATAAGTAATAGATAATTATATCTATTCCACATGGTTTAGTTACATCTATTACATCATTGGATATTGTCACTTCGGATATTGTCACTTCGTTACTGCTACATGTACATTGTCACTATGACACTGTCACCATTACAGACCCACCGATACATTCGATACAGTATTGCATGTCAACACCTGATACACTACACAGGACACTATCATTTCATGTTCGTGACCACTGTTCTATGGATACGCAACACTGATATTTCATGTGCTAGTATCACCATCCCACGGACATTCTAATGCACTGAACGCACTAGATACCGTTATTTCATGATGTTCTATGTACCTGTCTCACTCTTATATAGATACTGAGATTCATGACATTAGTACTGCATGTTCGTGAACCACTGATACACTGAGGTGATATTACACTGGATACCGCTACATGAATACTCTGTGCACAGTTACTTCATGTTCTTACACCACTGTTACATAGACTCACCTGTATACATGTATTGATTGTCTATGTATTCCTGTTACATGAATCATGGATTATATTATTACTCATGAATATTCTTATATTCTCGTTATATTGATCATTATTTATTTCACATGGATTATTGTTACATGAGTAGTTCGTCTTGTATTTCCGTTACATGATTATTTCCCGTTCTGATATTGATATTCCCATTACTGGACATGTGAGCTGTTGATATGCGATGTGTGGAACTAAGTGCCACGTGGATTTAAGCCACGGGGGCCACCTCTAGAATCCCACATCTATTGTTTTCCGTTTCCCGTTATCTTGTTTCGTGCTATCGACAAAGCTGATATCCTGTTCTCGTGTTACATGTATCATGTACTGTTCTTGTTCCTGATACCCTGAGTACATTAAATGTATGAAATATAAGATGGGGTTGGGGGAGACTTGACGGTTGACTAGATCTTGTCGGGTGGATGTCTGGATCCATTGTTTGTTCCACTGTAGGGGACGGGGTAGTGCTGGCTACCGTCTGTTATAACTCATGAGCTCCCGTTTCCCGTTATTGTTTTAGCTCATTGAGTTCCTGTTACATGTTACAGCCTTAGCGGGCTGGCCCTGGTCTCAGCAGCCAGGGGTCTGTTTAAGGCCGTGATCCCGAGTATGCACGGGATACACCTACCCGATAAGAGCTCCTCGACCAGTTGGTTTCCAATTAACATAAGAAAACAGTATACACAATAGTGACGTCGGGAACACTTGTTATTGGTCATTCTCTCGTTTGGATAATGGTATCCGTATGCCATGTCCGGATAGGTTCGACTGGAGTGCAGGCTCTAGTATGAACTGCCAGTGGTATGGGATACTGGAAGAGATTGATTAAAATACCAGGTAGTACTGATTGTTATTATTGTCTAAATCACATGATATGCTCAACTCATGTATATTATTGCCCCTTTCTATTTGTTACTATTCCTGATATATTATCCTCGATCATGTCACCTGTATACTTTGTTACGCTTCTGGATATTTGTTACACTCCATGTAGTAACACACTATTCATGTATATGTATACTCTGTATTGAATATATCCTGCTTTATGTTGCAGACTTCATTACTGTGTATGCACAACACAGTAGTATGGTTATATTGCATAATGCACATCTGTATGTTCATTTCCATTCCGACATCACTATATTTATTATATAAAAATGGATACTACTATAAACATGACCCGATGATAACCTGCTAGGTAGTGATATTAATATGACATGTTTATATTTTTACTGCTTATTATATGCCTACTATATGGTATAACTGGTACAGTATCATGTATTATATATTATTATCGTGCCTGTATTACTATCTTATATATTATTGCTTCCTTCATTTTACCACTCACTAGGTCGCTGTCTGACGACGCTGGGTTTGCGTGCCCAGATTGGAGATTCGAGATATCATACTGTCAGATATGTCATTGGATTCACATAGGGAACTTGTCACCTATACAATTCATAGGTATCTTGATTCTTTTGTCTTATTTTCTTATTTGTCCATGTTTCTTTATTTAACATGCTCACTGATCTTTTCTGCAGGTATTCTTGTACTTATTTAATGCTGGAACTCTTGTGTATATGGAGGCTATTTCCTGTACTGAGGCTTAACGTACGCGCGAGGGTGTTTTCACCCTGCGTATGTACGTCGCCATAATGTCTCCGTATCCTTGGGATCGGGGCATTACATAGTGGTATCAGAGCCTAGGTTCACACCTGGTGTGGGTAACTACCTGGGTCAAGGCTCGAGCTCTTACCAACAGTACAACCAGATTCAGAGTAAAATTCGTCTGTATCTGAATTTGGTGATTCCAGCGGCGAGCACAAGAATACCATGTTATGACAATTCATTCTTTGTTCTATTCCTTTCTTACAGTAGTCAACCAGAATATCTAATTTCCTTCTCGCTTTCTTTCCATCTCATTGTTTCCAATCCGTTTAGTGTTAGTCCACTACACTAATGTTTTGCCCGAGTTCATTATCGATATCAGAGTACGCAGCGGAAGCGCCGTGTTTCTGTAACATTTAGGCTTTGGGGCTATAAATCTTGCCCTCCCACCTGAATTGAAATTTTGAGGACGAAATTTTTTGTAAGGTGGGGAGAAATGTAACCCCTTGATCCCTGGTGTACGTATCACAGTATCAGTACTCGATACGGCGTATAAAGTTGATTTAACCTTCATAGTAGTCAGATTGAGCCGATTTCAGTTTCAGATATTATTTTCAATATTTTACATTTTTCAGAATTTTCTGGAATTTTTGGATTATTTTGGAAAAATCCCGTAGTCGGTGTCAACCGATACCGATAATCGGCTCTACGATTTTTATTTCACAAACAGAGTAGAATTTTAATTATCCGCTTTCACCTCACATCTTAGAATCATATTCTCTACGTTAGGGTATTTTTGGGGATTTTTTCTGAATTTATGAAAAATCGGGCTATACCGGTGTCGCCTAGTATCGGCGATACCTTTCAAGATTTTTAAGTTGTAAACAAGATTGAATTTCTTCAAACCATTTTCATATTATGTCATAGGATAATATTATCTATTTTTTGTAATTTTTGGTAACCGTTCGGGACTAGTCGAATTTTGAACTGAATTAAATAATATTAATTTAATCAATTAAATTCTTTTCTTTTTCTTTCTCTTTCTTTCCCTTCTTCCCTTCTCTGGATATTTCTTTTTCCACCGACTTCCACCCACCGCCTTCTCTCTCCCTTTCCCTTAAGTCTCTCTCTCTCTCTCTCTCTCTCTCTCTCTCTCTCTCAATTTCTCCTCCTCTCTCTTCCCTCTCACTCTCTCTAATTATCTCTTTAATTAACCATCTCTCTCTCATGCTCTCTTCCTCTCTGTGCGTGGCCCCAGGCCGCCCGGCGGCCTAGCGCCACCGCCGGTCGCCGCTGGCCGCCGTGGCAGCGCGGCTGCGCGACTAGGCACAGGGCAGCAGCGCTCTCCCCCTTCTCTCTCTCTCTCTCTAATGGGTTTAACCCATTAAACCTAATAACCCTCAAACCCTACCCGATAACCCATAAACCTGATAACCCATTATACTTAAGTTATGGGTTTGGGTATTGGATCCAAACCCGACCCGTTATCTTACCAAACCCGCATCCAAAACCCAATAAAGGTAATATTACTGAAAACCCCTGCTAAATTTATTAATTGCATTTGAAATATTTTATTACATATTTAACCCGTTTATATGGATTCTAGTATTCGGGCGATATCTGGAGCACTCGGACTCCGATTTGGACAATTTTGGAACCGTTGCGATGTGGGAAAGAGAGCTACCTTTTCATGGCCAGTTTGTGAGTGTTTTCATTTTATAAATTATATTTAGTCATGTTAAATTGAGTGATTGCTTTAATTAATAAATCGTAGATATAGAGAAGTCTATAAAATATAAGTAAATGATAATTATATCTATTCCACATGGTTTAGTTACATCTATTACATCATAGGATATTGTCACTTCGGATATTCTCACTTCGTTATTGCTACATGTACATTGTCACTATGACACTTCACCATTACAGACCCACAGATACATTCGATACAGTATTGCATGTCAACACCTGATACACTACACAGGACACTATCATTTCATGTTCATGACCACTGTTCTATGGATATGCGACACTGATATTTCATGTGCTAGTATCACCATCCCACGGACATTCTAATGCACTGAACTCACTAGATACCGTTATTTCATGATGTTCCATGTACCTGTCTAACTTTTACATATATACTGAGATTCATGACATTAGTACTGCATGTTCGTGAACCACTGATACACTGAGGTGCTATTACACTGGATACCGCTACATGGATACTCTGTGCACAGTTACTTCATATTCTTACACCACTGTTACATAGACTCACCTGTATACATGCATTGATTGTCTATATATTCCTGTTACATGAATCATGGATTATATTATATTAC
This sequence comes from Agave tequilana, assembly GCA_038442645.1. Taxonomy (NCBI): domain Eukaryota; kingdom Viridiplantae; phylum Streptophyta; class Magnoliopsida; order Asparagales; family Asparagaceae; genus Agave; species Agave tequilana. Next base: position 48,191 of record JAVJIF010021584.1, read on the forward strand.
TCATGGATATTCTTATATTCTCGTTATATTGATCATTGTTTATTTCACATGGATTATTGTTACATGAGTAGTTCGTCTTGTATTCCCGTTACATGATTATTTCCCGTTCTGATATTGATATTCCCGTTACTCGACATGTGAGCTGTTGATATGCGATGTGTGGAACTAAGTGCCACGTGGATTCAAGCACGGGGGCCACCTCTAGAATCCCACATCTATTATTTTTCATTTCCCGTTATCTTGTTTCGTGCTATTGACAGAGCTGATATCCTGTTCTCGTGTTACATGTATCATGTACTGTTCTTGTTCCTGATACCCTGAGTACATTAAATGTATGAAATATAAGATGGGGTTGGGGGAGACTTGACGGTTGACTAGATCTTATCGGGTGGATGTCTGGATCCATTGTTTGTCCCACTGCAGGGGACGGGGTAGTGCTGACTATCGTCTGTTATAACTCATGAGCTCCCATTTCTCATTATTGTTTTATCTCATTGAGTTCTTTTTACATGTTACACCCTTAGCGGGCTGGCCCTGGTCTTAGCAGCCAGGGGTCTGTTTAAGGCCGTGATCCCGGGTATACACGGGATACACCTACCCGATAAGTGCTCCTCGACCAGTTGGTTTCCAATTAACATAAGAAAACAGTATACACAATAGCGACGTCGGGAACACTTGTTATTTGATCATTCTCTCGTTTGGATAATGGTACCCGTATGCCATGTCCGGATGGGTTCGACTGGAGTGCGGGCTCCAGTATGAACTGCCAGTTGTATGAGACACTGGAAGAGATTGATTAAAATACCAGGTGGTACTGATTGTTATTATTGTCTAAATCACATGATATGCTCGACTCATGTATATTATTGCCCCTTTCTATTTGTTACTATTCCTGATAAATTATCCTCGATCATGTCACCTGTATACCTTGTTACACTTCTGGATATTTGTTACACTCCATGTGGTAACACGCTATTCATTTATATGTATACTCTATATTGAATATATCCTGCTTTATGTTGCTGACTTCATTACTGTATATGCACAATACAGTAGTATGGTTATATTGCATACTGCACATCTGTATGTTCATTTTCATTCCGTCATCATTATATTTATTATATAAAAATGGATACTACTGTAGACATGACCCGATGATAACTGCTAGGTAGTGATATTAATATGACATGTTTTATTTCTACTGCTTATTATATGCCTACTATATGGTATAACTGGTACAGAATCATGTATTATATATTATTATCATGCCTGTATTACTATCGTATATATTACAGCTTCCTTCATTTTACCACTCACTAGGTCGCTTTCTGACGACCATAGGTTTGCGTGTCCAGGTTGGAGATTCGAGATATCATACTGTCAGATATGTCATTGGATTCACACAGGGGACTTGTCACCTATACAATTCATAGGTATCTTGATTCTTTTGTCTTATTTTCTTATTTGTCCATGTTTCTTTATCTATCATGCTCACTGATCTTTTCTGCAGGTATTCTTGTACTTATTTAATGCTGGAACTCTTGTGTATATGGAGGCTATTTCCTGTACTGAGCCTTAACGTACGCGCGAGGGTGTTTTCACCCTGCGTATGTACGTCGCCATAACGTCTCCGTATCCTCAGAATCGGGGCGTTACATAGTGGTATCAGAGCTTAGGTTCACACCTGGTGTGGGAAACTACCTGGGTCAAGGCTCGGGCTCTTACCAACAGTACAACCAGATTCAGAGTAAAATTCGTCTGTATCTGAATTTGGTGATTCCAGCGGCGAGTACAAGAATACCATGTTATTGACAATTCATTCTTTGTTCTATTTCTTTCTTACAGTTGTCAACCAGAATATCTGATTTCCTTCTCGCTTTCTTTCCATCTCATTGTTTCCAATCCGTTTAGTGTTAGTCCACTACACTAATGTTTTGCCCGAGTTCATTATCGATATCAGAGTACGCAGCGGAAGCGCCGTGTTTCTGTAACATTTAGGCTTTGGGGCTATAAATCTTGCCCTCCCACCTGAATTGAAATTTGGAGGACGAAATTTTTTGTAAGGTAGGGAGAAATGTAACCCCTGATCCCTAGTGTACGTATCAAAGTATCAGTACTCGATACGGCGTACAAAGTTGATTTGACCTTCCTAATAGTCAAATTGAGCCGATTTCAGTTTTAGATATTATTTTTCAATATTTTAGATTTTTCAGAATTTTCTAGAATTTTTCTGGATTATTTTGAAAAAATCTCCGTAGTCGGTGTCGACCGATACCGATAATCGGCTCTACGATTTTTATTTCACAAACGGAATAGAATTTTGAGAATTCGCTTTCACCTTGCATCTTAGAATCATATTCTCTAAGTTAGAGTATTTTTGGGAATTTTTCTGAATTTATGAAAAATCGGGCTATACCGGTGTCGCCCAGTATCGGCGATACCTTTCAGGATTTTTAAGTTGTAAACAAGATTGAATTTCTTCAAACCATTTTCATATATGTCATAGGAAATATTCTCTATTTTCTGTAATTTTTGGTAACCGTTCGGGACTATCGAATTTGAACCGAATTAAATAATATTAATTTAATCAATTAAATTCTTTTCTTTTTCTTTTTCTTTCTTTCCCCTTCTTCTCTTCTCTGGATATTTCTTTTTCCACCTACTTCCACCCACCGCCTTCTCTCTCCCTTTCCCCTTTAAGTCTCTCTCGCTCTCTCTCTCTCTCTCTCTCAATTTCTCATCCTCTCTCTTCCCTCTTACTCTCTCTCTCTCTCTCGCTAATTATCTCTTTAATTAACCATCTCTCTCGCGCTCTCTTCCTCTCTATGCGCGGGCCCAGGCCGCCCGGCGGCCTAGCGCCGCCGCCAGTCGCCGTCGGCCGCCGTGGCAGCGCGGCTGCGCGACAAGGCACAGGGCAGCGCTGCTGCCCTGTTCTCTCTCTCTCCTTCTCTCTCTCTCTAGTGGGTTTAACCCATTAAACCTAATAACCTCAAACCCTACCGATAACCCATAAACCTGATAACCCATTATACTTAAGTTATGGGTTTGGGTATTGGATCTAAACCCGACCCGTTATCTTACCAAACCCGCATCCAAAACCCAATAAAGGTAATATTACTGAAAACCCCCTGCTAAATTTTATTAATTGCATTTGAAATATTTTTATTACATATTTAACCCGTTTATATGGATTCTAGTATTCGGGCGATATCTGGAGCACCCGGACTCCGATTTGGACAATTTTGGAACCGTTGCGATCGTGGGAAAGAGAGTTACCTTCCCATGGCCAGTTTGTGAGTGTTTTCATTTTATAAATTATATTTAGTCATGTTAAATTGAGTTATTGCTTTAGTTAATAAATCGTAGATATAGAGAAGTCTATAAAATATAAGTAATAGATAATTATATCTATTCCACATGATTTAGTTACATCTATTACATCATTGGATATTGTCACTTCGGATATTGTCACTTCGTTACTGCTACATGTACATTGTCACTATGACACTGTCACCATTACAGACCCACCGATACATTCGATACAGTATTGCATGTCAACACCTGATACACTACACAGGACACTATCATTTTATGTTCATGACCACTGTTCTATGGATACACGACACTGATATTTCATGTGCTAGTATCACCATCCCACGGACATTCTAATGCACTGAACGTACTAGATACCGTTATTTCATGATGTTCCATGTACCTGTCTCACTCTTACATAGATACTGAGATTCATGACATTAGTACTGCATGTTCGTGAACCACTGATACACTGAGGTGCTATTACACTGGATACCGCTACATGGATACTCTGTGCACAGTTACTTCATGTTCTTACACCACTGTTACATAGACTCACCTGTATACATGCATTGATTGTCTATGTATTCCTGTTACATGAATCATGGATTATATTATTACTCATGAATATTCTTATATTCTCGTTATATTGATCGTTGTTTATTTCACATGGATTATTGTTACATGAGTAGTTCGTCTTGTATTCCCATTACATGATTATTTCCCGTTCTGATATTGATATTCTCATTACTGGACATGTGAGCTGTTGATATGCGATGTGTGAAACTAAGTGCCACGTGGATTCAAGCCACGGGGGCCACCTCTAGAATCCCACATCTATTGTTTTCCGTTTCCCGTTATCTTATTTCGTGCTATCGACAGAGCTGATATCCTGTTCTCGTGTTACATGTATCATGTACTGTTCTTGTTCCTGATACCCTGAGTACATTAAATGTATGAAATATAAGATGGGGTTGGGGAGACTTGACGGTTGACTAGATCTTGTCGGGTGGATGTCTGGATCCATTGTTTGTCCCACTGCAGGGGACGAGGTAGTGCTGGCTTCCGTCTATTATAACTCATGAGCTCCCGTTTCTCGTTATTATTTTAGCTCATTGAGTTCCTGTTACATGTTACAGCCTTAGCGGGCTGGCCCTGGTCTCAGCAGTCAGGGGCCTGTTTAAGGCCGTGATCCCAGGTATGCACGGGATACACCTACCCGATAGGAGCTCCTCGACCAGTTGGTTTCCAATTAACATAAGAAAACAGTATATACAATAGTGACGTCGGGAACACTTGTTATTTGGTCATTCTCTCGTTTGAATAATGGTACCCGTATGCCATATCCGGATGGGTTCGACTGGAGTGCGGGCTCCAGTATGAACTGCCAATGGCATGGGACACTGGAAGAGATTGATTAAAATATCAGGTGGTACTGATTGTTATTATTGTCTAAATCACATGATATGCTCGACTCATGTATATTATGTCCCCTTTCTATTTGTTACTATTCCTGATATATTATCCTCGATCATGTCACCTGTATACCTTGTTACCCTTCTGGATATTTGTTACACTCTATGTGGTAACACACTATTCATATATATGTATACTCTGTATTGAATATATCCTGCTTATGTTGCAGACTTCATTACTGTATATGCACAACACAGTAGTATGATTATATTGCATACTGCACATCTGTATGTTCATTTTCCATTCCGTCATCACTATATTTATTATATAAAAATGGATACTACTGTAGACATGACCGGATGATAACCTGCTAGATAGTGATATTAATATGGCATGTTTATATTTCTACTGCTTATTATATGCCTACTATATGGTATAACTGGTACAGAATCATGTATTATATATTATTATCGTGCCTGTATTACTATCGTATATATTACTGCTTCCTTCATTTTATCACTCACTTGGTCACTTTCTGACGACCCTGGGTTGCGTGCCCAGGTTGGAGATTCGAGATATCATACTGTCAGATATGTCATTGGATTCACATAGGGGACTTGTCACCTATACAATTCATAGGTATCTTGATTCTTTTGTCTTATTTTCTTATTTGTCCATGTTTCTTTATCTATCATGCTCACTGATCTTTTCTCAGGTATTCGTGTACTTATTTAATGCTGGAACACTTGTGTATATGGAGGCTATTTCCTGTACTGAGGCTTAACGTACGCGCGAGGGTGTTTTCACCCTGCGTTTGTACGTCGCCATAACGTCTCCGTATCCTTGGGATCGGGGCGTTACAACAAGTAAGGGACTTGCGGGTCTAAGAGTTCTTGAGAGAGCTCATTGTAGGTGTTGCGACACCGTGTGATCTTGTGGGATCGTTTTAGTGAAAATTCTTCATAGTATTGAAGGCGGGGACGTAGAGCAAGTGTGCTTGAACCTCGAAACAATTCTCCCATGTTTGCGATTGCTTATCTCTCTCTCTCTCACTTATGCTTTATATACTGCATGCTATTATTGTTTATATGTTTTACATGCTTGATATTCCCTTGTGCTTATATATATTTGCTTGGAATTGTTTGCTCACACTATTATTCAACCAAGAGAGTCATAGTGGTACCTTAACTCTAAATTTAGAGGAATCTTGAGGAGTTAGTTCAGAGCCCTTCACCAGAAATTTAGCTACACTCTTGTGTTATACGTTGTGTGTTAGGCTAATAGTTTTTAGTTTACATAATTAGTTTTTAATTTCACATTGTTTGGCATTAGATTAGCTTGTCACCTATTCAACCCCCTCTAGGTGACCTAAAAGAAGCTTGATGTAATTATACATGTGTTCATTAATGAAGATTCCTCTCTTCAACTGGAAGCCATAAAGCTTACTCTTCAATTGCAAATGTGACTCTATGCTTTTCGTCAGATATTTCTTCTCCAGCACCTCCCATAGCTGTCTTGTAGATATTTCATATAACACATGATACTTGATGTCTTGTGTCAAAAAGACCTTATCAAACTACAGGCCATTCGATTCATCTTGTCTTAATCCTCTTCAGAAATAGCCTCAGGCTTTTTCTCCAACCATAGAATGTCTTCGAGGTTTAATGTCATCAATGCATCCATCACCTCACATCTCTATATCACAAAGTTGTTCTTTCCATCAAACTTTACCACATCAATTTTCAGTGAATGTGGATTCATGATTTTCACCGTAGATTTACTACCTCCAGCCATCTTCTCAATAGGTCCTCAAAATAATGCGAAAAATAAAAGGAGTTAGATCAAAAAACTAAATAAATATAAAGTCTTTACCTCAAAGTGAAACCTAAAGAGAGTTTCGAAACGTCCACCAAATTGATTCCTTGAGCAATCCAAATGTTGTTATGAGATTGATACACGATCCCATAAACAGTCCAAACATTGCTCCGAGATCGACACACGATCTCCGCCAAACAACCACCAATGCTCTTGGAATCGACACACGATCCCACGAGGAACCTGGGATGCTCTGATACCACTTGTTACGCGCGCCAGACAACAACCAATTGAGGAACCCCAAATAACAGAGAGAGATGCACCAGAGAAGTAACAAAAGACAAGAACAATAAACAAGGAAGAAAACTAAACACAATATTTAACGAGATTCGGCAATTTGCCTACATCCTAGAGGTTGTAAGGGGAGAGATTTTATTGATTCAACAATCAATTACAGGTTTTCAGAAAGATGCAATTCATGGGCCTTTACCCTTTTATTTATATCCAGAGAGTCTTGGAGTTTTAGGAAACAACAATTAGATTCGACTCCTTTTCAGAAACGAAGTCCGAATCTCAACAGGAGAAGCAGATTCGCCTATCGGTCGACTGGGCTGATCGACCAACCTCTTCCTACGGTCGACCGATCGGTCGACTAGGCCGGTCGACCAACCTCTTCCTACGGTCAACCGATCGGTCGATCGCTGCAAACAGAAACTTCATATATGCCAGTCGGTCGACTACACTTTTCCTATGCACATGCCATGCATGTCAGTTGACCTAGCCGGTCGACCGCCCTTATGTTTTGGCTGCATATGGATGCGTTCTCGCTCTTTTGATCTCCGATCTCTGCACTATCTCTTCCGATGAGTTAAAAAAACTTTACAATAAGATTTTATCTCCTCTCTCCCTACGGCGATTGCCTTCGATTACTTTCTTGAGAACTTCTGGAGCCAAAGAAGATGGTTGATGTCACTGATCATGGCTGGACAATGACTCCTGGATGCCTAAATCAGATTTCTCTCCAAGAAGCTTAATGGAAGTAAGAGGAGTAAAAATCTCATACAAGACCCTGCAGTCAACTCCTTATTTATAGAGGAGTGAGCGAGCGAGTTATGCTAGGTTGGCATGTGAACCTAGTTGTCTAGATATGAGCACCCGAGCAAATTGGAACAAGCACGCAGGAGCGATCCTTAATCAGTGTGGTAGAATAAACTGTTGGGATTTGGGTCGAACAAATAGTCCCACATTGGCTAGACGTGGGGGTGGTCTTAGGATATAAGGATTTGGGCAACTCCATCTAAAAGGCTAGTCTTTTGGGATGGAGCCCCGAGTCCTTCAATTGGACCGGAGCAAATTGTTAGGGGAGGAAGTCGTCGAGCAAGTCGACGAAGAGAAGAAGAAGAGAACCAGAAATCAGCAGCAGCACAGGCGCACGATCGACCGGCCCGGTCGACCGTCGGCAGAAGCAGTGGCTCGGTCGACCGGTCCGGTCGACCGACGTGCACAACATGCACAAGGCATCAGCGGTCGACCGGTCCGGTCGACCGCAGGAGGAGCTCGGTCGACCGCCGGTCGACCGACTGAAGTGACCCAACTCTCGGTTGGGAAAGGTCGACCGGCCCGGTCGACCGGTGCATGGGGTCGGTCGACCGACAGTCGGGTCTGCTGTTTTCGGAAAGGGTAAATTTTAGACCCTATAAAAGGGCTGTGTTGAATTTCTAGGGTTTGGATCTTCTAGGTATCTGAAGTATCTTGAGAGGTATCTTTGGAGAGAGATCTGAAAGAAGGGTTTTTGTGGTGCAATCAGGGAGGAGAGTAGAGCAGAGGCAGAACTTTCCCGATCCCCATTGTTGTATGTGTATTGATTTGTAGAAATCAATAAAAATCCTCCCCCTTTCTTGCCCCGAGGACGTAGGCATCAAGGCCGAACTCATTAAATCTGTGTTTTTATGCTTTTCTCTGTGATTGGTGTTTGTGCTAGTTTGTGGTACTATTCTTCTGTGCTTTGGAGATCTAGGGTTCCTCTGTAGGGTTGTTGTTGGCGCACAACAAGTGGTATCAGAGCTTCTCAGGTTTCGCTTGGGAGTTTTCTGGAGATTCAGAGGGCTTCGGGAGCTGATTCGGTGGAGATCGTGCGTCGATCTCAGATCAGCGGTAGTCTTGCTCGTGGGATCGTGAGTCGACCTCAGAACAACACAAGGAGTGCTCAGGGAATCATTGGTGGAGTAGATCCGATCAGAAACTCAATCTAGGGTTTCAGGAAGAAGGTAAAAATCTATTTTTATCGAAGTTGTGATCTATTTCCAGTTGGTTTTCCGTATACATAGAGGTTTCAGTTAGATAAATGGCAGAAGAAAGTACTTCAGTTAGGACCATGGATTATCATCCGAGGATAGACGTGGTGAAGTTAACGGTACAAATAATTTTGGGATGTGGAGGTGTAAGGTTATGGATGCCCTGAAGCATCGAACCTCGAGGACACTCTACTTCTGAAAAAGAGACGAGGAAAAATCACTGAAGAAGAGTGGAAGAAGATGAACAGGTCTGCGTGGGGTTGATTAGGTCGTGTCTAACACAAGACATCAAATATCTTGTGTTACACGAGGCATCTGTGAGGCAGTTGTGGGAGACCCTTGAATGGAAATATCTGACCAAGAGTGTAGAATCGCGATTGCAGCTGAAGAGCAAGCTGTATGGGTTTCAGATGAAGAAGGGTGCTCCGTGAATGAGCATATCAACCGCTACACGAAGCTTCTTACAGATTAGGTGAACGTGGATGTCAAGGTAGATGACGAAGACAAGGCTGCAATCCTCCTGAACTCACTCCCAGCGGAGGAGTATGAGACATTCATATTAACCTTTATAAATGGTAGACAGACTCTGGACTATCATGAGGTATCGTCTGCATCGGCAAACTATGAGACGAGGAGAAAGGAGAGACAGCCCTCTCAGTCAAGCTCGTCGGCAGAGGCGCTAGCAGTAAGAAGCAGGGGTTCATCTAGAAAGGGCAGTGAAGAAAGAGGAAGATCAAAGTCCAGGTCAGGCTATAGGGATCTGAGGAAGAATCAGTGTGCCTTCTGCAGAGAAATAGGATACTGGAAAGTGGACTGTCTAAAGTTCAAAGGGAAGAAGAAGGAGTCGAAGGCTGAAGCAAATCTTGCAAAGGTGACGAATACTCAGAGGAGTAGTTCACAAGCAGATGGATCAGATTCGAACTCGTCAGGTTTCTCGTTTTCAGTCATTACTCCCATCGTTGGTCACTCATGGGAAGATGAGTGGATTTTGCATACAGGTACAACATACCATGCGTACCCTAATCGGGGTTGATTTTCTAGCTTTGAGAAGCTGGAGGAGTGTTCGGTCGGTATGGGCGATGATCACCCATGTAGCATGGAGGGTGTAGGTACAATCCGAATCAGGATGTTTGATAGGATGGTAAGGGAGCTGAAGGGAGTGAGGTATGTATCTCAGTTGAAGAGAAATCAAATCTCTATTGGAGCTTTGGAAGCATCGGGCATGGTAATATCTGTTCGAGATGGCGATCTCAGGATGATCAAGGGCTCGATGGTGGTGATGAAGGGCGTCCGCTGAGACAATCTCTACTACTTGAAGGGTAGTACGATGACAGGTCAGGTAGAGACTTTCAGTTCCTCAGATGATGATTGCCCGGAGGTCTGGCAGGGAAAGGTCGGACAGGAAGAAGAAAAGTCTTTGCAAGCTCCTGTAAAGATGGAATCGTTGGAAGGTGCTGCTACCTGCAAGTTGGAAGGTGAACACAGCGTTTTGGACAAGAAGAAGGTGAAATTCAACACCAGTACTCACCGCAATGAAGGTCTTGATTGTGTTCACGTGTGCATTTGGGGACCTGCTAAGACGACATCGCTTGGAGGTCACAGGTACTTTGTCTCTTTCGTTGATAGTGTATCTAGGCATTGTTGGATATATCCAATGAGACAAAGTAGTGAAGCCCTAGATATATTGGTGAAGTGGAAAGGAAGAATGGAGAGGCAGATAGGTAGGAAGATTAAGGAGCTAAAGATTGGTAATGCTGGAAAGAACATGTACCAATTCCTACGATTTGGCCAGAATACCAGAATTGTTACTCACTTCACGACAGGTACAGATGGGTTGGCTAAAGAAGTAATTCGTTCCTTACTAGAGGAGGTTCGGAGGTTGTTGTCTAATGCAAGATTAGACAAGTCGTTTGGGTTGAGGCGACTGTGTATGCTAGCCATCTCATGAATAGATCGACTGCGATAGGACGTAAAGCTCCATTGGGAATTTGGTCTGGAAAAGCTGCTCAAGATCATGTTTTGCTGCGGGAATTTGGAAGTCCGACCTACTTCAATGACAAGAATGGCAAGGTGAATCCGCGAGCAAAGAGGTTGTCTATTTGGGCGTCAAGAGGAACAACTACAGGTTGTGGGACCCCGAAGACAAGAAGATCGTGATAAGCAGGAATGTCACATTTGGAGAGACTTCAGTGTTGAAGTCCACCGTCTCTCAGCAGGTAGAGAGGACGGAGACCAAGGAAGTATCGCAGCGGGTGGAGGTTGATGCTACTCCACCATCTCTAGTTGGTCTGCATTAGAGAAGACTTCATCGGATGTGACACCGAGTGGAGATCGTGAAACCAAGGGTGTTGCTGAACAGGTTGAAGACATTGCTATGGATGTCGAGGTGTTTGCAGCTACTGGAACCAAGGTGGAACCACGCTCGTGGTTAAAGAAGCATGAATCTCAAGCTTGTGATCGCGACAAGCTCAATTGAAGGCCGTTGCTCTCCATGATGGTCGGGAAGAGTTTCATATGACTCAGTCTGATAGGTTCACTGCTGCAAATACAGGTACCAGTGTTTGAGCTTGATGGAGCTCATTTTAAATGAACTACGGTTGGCTTGATCTTTGGGCAGGTACGTAGGCAGCCGTAAAGGCGCATCCATTTGGTGATGCAACTCTTATGAAGCTATTTGGTTCTCGAGAAGCTGTTTGGATCTTCACGTAGAGGTGAAGAGTTGTGGCCGATGGAAACTTCACGTAGAGGTGGAGAGGCTTCACGTAGAGGTGAAGTGTTGTGGCCAGTTGGATCTCACGTAGTGGTGAGGTGTTGTAATCTCGATGAACAGGTTGATCTTTCGGTGAGAAGATGATGAGCTTACATAAGGAGTGGTGTGCATCTAGTTGAAGCCGATGGTGTTTGGTGTACTCTACGCAGACTTGGTTGGACCGTCAGTGGAAGACAGGTAGATTAGATAGAGCTAGTCAGTTGGAGAGTCAGTGTTGGCTCATGAGGAGTCTTCGTGAGGTCGTGAAGTTGCGGAGGAGGAGCCACGGTATGGTGATCAGCATGTATGGAAGTTCTCCTAAGGTGAAGTGCAGGGAAGGCATGTGCGGTGCTTTCCAGTGGATAGCTGAGCTACAGATTCCAAGCCGAGATCGTATGTCGATTTCGCCGAGATCGTGTGTTGATTTCGTCCGGTGCGCGCAAGCCGAGATCGTGTGTCGATTTCGCCGAGATCGTGTGTCAATTTCGCCAGGTGATAGACTGGGGTACGTTGGAGATAGACTCAGATTTTTGAAAAAATCTTCACTGAGGTGGAGAATTGTTGGGGGAGGAAGTCGTCGAGGAAGTCGACGAAGAGAAGAAGAAGAGAACCAGAAATCAACAGCAGCACAGGCGCACGGTCGACCGGCTCGGTCGACCGTCGGCAGAAGCAGTGGCTCGGTCGACCGGTCGGTCGACCGACGTGCACAACATGCACAAGGCATCAGCGGTCGACCGGTCCGGTCGACCGCAGGAGGAGCTCGGTCGACCGCCCAGTCGACCGACTGAAGTGACCCAACTCTCGGTTGGAAAGGTCGACCGGCCCGGTTGACCGGTGAATGGGGTCGGTCGACGGCCGGTAGACCGACAGTCGGGCCTGCTGTTTTCGGAAAGGGTTATTTTGGACCCTATAAAAGGGCTGTGTTGAATTTCTAGGGTTTGGATCTTCTAGGTATCTGAAGTATCTTGAGAGGTATCTTTGGAGAGAGATCTGAAAGAAGGGTTTTTGTGTGCAATCAGGGAGGAGAGTAGAGCAGAGGCAGAACTTTCCCGATCCCCATTGCTGTATGTGTATTGATTTGTAGAAATCAATAAAAATCCTCCCCCTTCTTGCCCCGAGGACGTAGGCATCAAGGCCGAACCTCGTTAAATCTGTGTTTCTATGCTTTTCTCTGTGATTGGTGTTTGTGCTGGTTTGTGGTACTGTTCTTCTGTGCTTTGAAAATCTAGGGTTCCTCTGTGGGGTTGTTGTCGGCGGCACAACATAAACAGCCGTGGTAGCATACAATCCCTTTCTTGGAAACTCATGCAACCAAACAAGAGGTATAGCTTCACCGATCTTGGTGTGACGAAGACCCTCCAACGCTAAAAGTTCTTTGCAAGAAGAAAGTTTAATGAAGTAAGAGAAGAGTTACGATCTATTATTATATGAGACCCGTGCTTAACTCCATTTTTATAGAAGAGTAAGCCAAGTAGTTTGTTATGTCAGGTTGGCAAGTCGTTGATAGGAGCACCTGAGCAAATTAGAACAATTATACAGGAGCTGTCAAATGCATCTTTCTACTAATCTTCTTTGCTCACTCAGGGCCCAAATGTAATCGGTTGTTTTTTCTGTTCACAAAAATACCCCAATCCTAAAAATAGCACCTTCTCTCTTTCTTAACGATAACTCTTCTTCAAAAATTCAAATCCTCAACAGTATCTTCAGAAAATCTTTCCTCAGCTGTCTTACTCTGTTGCCTTGCTCCATATTTCATTCTCCCGCTCAAGGAGAACTCTAGACAGGATCCTCCTCGACCACACAGACACCAAACCGAAGAACTCACTAAAAAATAGAGAAGTGAAGTGCGAACATCACCATTGGCTCTTTGAAGAAACATGTCACTGTCTGAATAAGTTACTAGATCAATATTTAATTACTCTTTTAGCTGGTTGGATTTGGTTTTATCTTTTAAATTCTATTCTTATCTTTCGTGTCAGCTGAGATTTAAATTGATCTTAGTTTTATCTTTTAGTTGGAACTGTTAACTAAAGGGCTGAATAATCTCTAGAGGTCATCTATGTTTTGATGAATGAGAATATTGAACTGAACTAAGGTTGAGAGTATAATGGAGTGCCATTCCCGTTTCTTTCCAAAATCCCTTCCCCTGCCCATTGCCTATATTAACTACTCCCAAACTAGAAGTTTTGGGAGAGTCCAAGAAACATTTAGCATTACTGGCAGCCCAGGTTTCATTAAAAAAAAGCCTCTCATTGATCCGACTGAGAGATAGAGTTGTATGGAATATTTATTTTCAAAAGTTATAATTTTCGTTTGGATATTAAGATTGCAGGTTTGATTGGAAAATGTCATTGGATATGAAGTTAATATATTTTCTTAGTGAGAGAATTGATTTTTGATTATATTTATTATTATGGTATAATGTTAGGCCATTGTGAGGCCTGATTTTTTAAAAAAGAATTTAGAGATTTTTTTCTTTCTAATTTAAAAATATGACTTCTGGCTGTACTCAGAGGGAGTCTCTCAGTTTTTGCATTTAGGTATATATATCAGTAGCATCTATTTTCTTCGCAGCAGTGGAGTTAGCAACTGTGTTTCTTTTATTAGGTTTGTGAATCCATACTGGACTATAGAAGAGAGAGAGAGAGAGTGGGTAAAGGAATTACACTATATATGAGGCTAAGATATCCTACTGGAAGGATGACTTGGAACAAAGATAAAATGAAGTTGATTCAAACAAGTGGTTTTCGTCCTCTGGCTACAACAGCGGGTGTATTAATTGGAAAATTGAATTTCAATCAGAAACAAAAATCTCAGTTAATTTCTCAATTTATTCATTCAATAATCGAAACTAAATAATTTTGGTACATCACTCTTGTATTCCGAACATTCAAATTTTTGTATACACCAGCCACCTGAACACTTGGACACTTGAGGACAGTTCTCGGACACTTCAATGACATTTCAAGTAATGTAACTATGACATTATCACAGTTTTGATGCAATCATGGAGCTTTTTCTGTGCATGATATTAATAATAGATTCTATCAGATGACCAGCTAAGGTCATTTGTTTGATGATTACTCAGCATATAGATTACTATATACACAAATAAGAACATCTCTGAAATATAGTTGAGTCCTTGTATGAGATTGTCAACAAGATTTTGGCTGGTTGACACTTTAGAAACCTGTGGACACTTGACACCCATGTCCCGTGTGCATGTTACACATGACTGATCAAGTTTTACTACTGGCTTTAAACATGAGACCAACTCTTCATTTGTCAGTGCCAAATTCTTTGCATCAAAACCTTGACAACCAACTGTCATAGGCCTACATTCTCTAGTCATGCATTTTATTCAAGTGTCCATAAAATGATACTTCACTTAATTTTCCTTTTCCTTTTCCTTGGTGCCTTCTCTTTTTCTGTGTAAACCTGTGAACCTAGCATCATAAACAAAAAAACCTCAGATGTGGTCTATGTGAGGGGGAGTTCAATTGAGCAGCTTCTGGAAGGCACCTAATCTGATTATGGTTCTACCACAAACTTGTTCTATTTTGTAAAATCAACAAGGCATAGCCCCAGGCTGTTTACATTGCATATGAGTTTGCACTGTTAGACTGACTACTCTATATTTTCTTGAGGAAGATCTTGCTTATGTTTTTTTGCTATTTCACAATTAGGACTAAACCCATTTGCCTGTTTTGTGGTCTATCACATTCTGTACTGCATCAGTTGAGGCCTGTTTGTCGGTCTGTTATGTTCTTTTCTGCATCAATTGCCTTTGGGCAGTTTGACAGGCAGCATAAAAGTTTGTGGCATCTTATATGAAATGAGTTGTATGAAAGTTTTCTTTCACTAATCAGAAAAGGGAAATCAAATTCTGGAGTCAGTTGGCCTTCCTATCAATGGCTTCAAAATATTGCATGAGAATGCTTGTATTTGCTTAAGATCCAAAAGGTCACTTAAAACTCATACTCCAGTGAATATGGTGCTGGGCTACTCTCGACATCAGCTGGATAATGAGATCAATTCTTCCGTGACCTAACCAACCTGTCGGGTCTAGTTCCTAGCCAAGATTAGGCTGACCTCGATCTAGATCTGGTTTCCCTTTTTTGCACCCTTGTAATATGGCGTTGGAGGTGCATGAATAGTTTACTCAGCATCTGTTGATATGTTTTCTTGCAAATTGTGCCGAGATTAAGTCTCTGAAAGGGGGTGAACTTTGGACAGTTGGAAGCATCGGACCTATCTGGGTGGCAGTATGCAAATAACAGCTTCTAAAATAACTCCTGAGTGACGGAGACTTTTGATTGTTTGGACACGTGTTGTTATCCTGTAGCTTCAGATTTTTTTACCACCACAGAGGTCTTAAATATAAAGAATCTTTCCTTCTTGCCGGCAATTGAAACTCTCCAAAATCTCTAAATCAAATACGTGTCACCCTTGATTTAGTATCATGCATGATGCATGCTCAAAATTGATCTTTCCATGCCGTCCCCTTCAATGCTCAAAAAACAGTGATGAATGAACTAATGGAGCTAAACAGCTAAACTACAGACCTAAAATAGACCAAGATACCATCGCCACAACTGCAATTTGGACAAACCCTTAAGCCCCTTAGCTTATAGGTAGAATATTCCAAATTCAATAAGAAAATATTACTCTTGATTTTACATCGGCCGCATATAACCTAATTTACAGCAAAATTGAGGCCTTAGGGTTTTTGTAAAGGTCATGATAAGTACATTATTATTAATTTTATTATTCAAGTTTAAGCCATCATTATGCATATCTAATCGTGCAGTTCATTAACTTCTTAAAGAGTTAGGTTAATTAATTAGATCCCATCTTTCAACTACAAAATTAATCTTCGATAAAAAAAACCACAAATCAATCTGTCTGTCACTCTCGGATTTGGAAGATCATGGAAGATCAAAAACAAAGATATGCTTTAAAAAAATTACGTGAGAAACAAACACAAATAGTTAATTTGTGCATGTCTTGCATACCCTTATGCTCCATGCTTGCTACAAAAGTCAATAAATAACGATCAGATCCTAACCGTAAAACCAAGAGCAAACCAATACAGTCTCTCATTCCAAGCAAATTGCAAGATGGCAAACTCTCTCCTGCCAGCAGCAATCCTAGTGCTAGCAGCACTAGCACTCCATCTCACTCTCGCCACCTCTTCTCGTGTCTTCGGAACTTGTCATGCCAACGGCCATGTACGGTTACAAAGCAAGGCCACTGGCCACTGCAGCACCAAGAGCACATCAAATTGCATGTTGTGCATGTGGCCGCAAATAGGCTTGGAGCTAGGACTTCAGATTTGGAGGGGGCACAAAATTACACTTTCTCCAGTACTACTTAAACTTTGACTTGGTTTCAGTTTTTTGAGAAATTTACTTATGATTTTTTTAAATTTAAATAACCTATGAGAACGAACCTAACAACCATTTTGAAGTATATGTTTTATAAGCATAAGTATAAGAGAGAAAATTTGTTTGATTTTCTAGGCACAATAAGCAGATGACAAATTCTATTGAAGTTAATGTAGAATGCATTATAAAGCATGTATATTTTCGTTATTTTTCATTTAAAAGCTCAATTCCTTTCGTAATAATTTCAGGTATCAGCATATAACACATACACATAGATCGTATAGATACCCAGCGGAAGCGTACCTCTTTGCTGTAAAGGGTTTCTCCTCAAAAGCGTGTTTTTCCTATTGACAATGGAAGGATCTACGGTGGACCTCGCGAGAATCCTTAGTCACGATTCACGATCCACGCATAATAGGTAACCATTGTCGCAGGTTTGAAGAAGATGAGAAGTTACAAATAGTTGCACATAATTGCATATGGAAAGAGGGATGGATTGCCCTTCTTATATAGAGGAGGCCAACTCTAGTCCTAATCCTTATAGGAGTATCCTAATCCCTCAACAATCTCGTCTATTGATCGATCTGACGACTCACATTAGATATAATGCCCGAACCCGCGAGTACGGAACGTTACTGTGACGTATATGCGCAGAGCCAAAATACCCTTATATATCTACGCTAAGTATTAGTACATGCAATAATCAGAGTACGAAAGTATGTGGCGCATTATACATTCCAACAAAAGAGTATAATTACAAAATTATCACTGAATGTGACATAATATTACAAGCAAAGTACATCACCACTAGGCGCAAAAGTAAAAATACAAGAAGATATACAACTATGTACAGTACAAAATGTGCTCACAAGTTATAAAAAAAAACTCGAGAGTCGAGCAGGGGGCCTGGAAGAAAAGGATCTCGGACGGTCAACTGCTAATTCACTACACTAACGTTGCGCAACTCTGATCAACAGAAAGTCCATGACGGTCTAAGCTCCAAGATCTAGACATGTAGGTTAATGAGAGTCAGAAAGCTACCCAACGAGTGGTAAGATGAAACCAAGTGGCATGCACAAACAAGCAAATGTGTACGTGATCAAGTGATGTGATTTAGTGTACCTTCCTTATTAATAAAATTTTTAGGGTTTTCAAAGTCCAAATTTCCTAACCTTAAAATCCTATTTCTAGGCTTCTGGCGGTCGGCCAACCGGTCGACTGAGCTAAAAATCGGTTGACCGACTGGTCGACCGATGTGCACAACAACGTGCACAAGCCCTGGCTTGAGGGCCGATTGACCGGACGGTCGACCGACCAGAGAGACCAGCTCTCTGGTTCTTGCCTCGGTCGATCGAGCGGTCGACCGATAGGTCAAGACCTGGGTGCAGTCGACCGGCAACCCCAACGGTCTGAAAAATGACCGTTGGCCGGTCGACCGGCCGGTCAACCGACAAGTCATTTTGGCCAGAAAACTGAGCCCAACGGCTAGTTTTCTAAAACCTATATATTTGGGTTCTCTTGGCCAGTTTTGAGCAAAATTTTGAAGAAGTTTTTGAGCCAGTTTTTCTTATCTCTTTAGAGTTTTTCTCCATATGTTTTTTCGCTAAAACTTTCACATCAAAAGGAGAGTTTTTAAAGAGTGTTTATCTTGTTTTTTCAAAAGCAATTCTTTGAGTTTTTTCACTTCCACATCTATCTTGTTTTCTCACACAAACTTGAGCTTTCCATTACTATATTTATTCTCTAGGGATCATTTGTTGTGAGAGTATTTTTGGTGGTCAAGAGAAAAAGATCACCAAGTGTTCCACCCCCTTGTATTGGGAATTTATAGAGGTGCGGCATCGGCAAGCTAGTATGCTTGCGTGTGTTATTCTTGCAGGAACAAGTAAGGGACTTGCGGGTCCAAGAGTTCTTGAGAGAGCTCGTTGTAGGTATTGCGACACCGAGTGATCTTGTGGGATCGTTTTAGTGGAAATTCTTCATAGTGTTGAAGGCGGGGACGTAGAGCAAGTGTGCTCGAACCTCGAACAATTCTCCCGTGTTTGCGTTTGCTTATCTCTCTATCTCACTTGTGTTTTATATCTTGCATGCTATTATTGTTTATAATCTTTTACATGCTTGATATTCCCTTGTGCTTATATATATTTGCTTGGGATTGTTTGCTCACACTAGTATTCAACCAAGAGAGTCATAGTGGCACCTTAACTCTAAATTTAGAGGAATCTTGAGGAGTTAGTTCAGAGCCCTTCACTAATTTAGCTACATTCTTGTGTTATATGTTGTGTGTTAGCCTAATAGTTTTTAGTTTACATAATTAGTTTTTAATTCCGTTTGGCATTAGATTAGCTTGTCACCTATTCACCCCCCTCTATGTGACCTAAAGAAGCTTGGTGTAGTTATTCATGTATTCATTAATAAAGATTCCTCTCTTCAACTGGAAGCCATAAAGCGTACTCTTCAATTGTAAATGTGACTCTATACTTTTCGTCAGATGTTTTTTCTCCAGCACCTCCCACAACTGCCTTGCAGATATTTCATATAACACATGATACTTGATGTCTTGTGTGACCTTATCAAACCACAGGCCATTCGTTCATCTTGTCCTAATTCTCTTCAGAAATAGCCTCAGGCTTTTTCTCCAACCGTAGAATGTCTTCGAGGTTTGATGCCCTCAATGCATCCATCACCTCACATCTCTACATCCTAAAGTTGTTCTTGCCATCAAACTTTATCACATCAATCTTCAATGAATGTGGATTCATAATTTTCACCGTAGATTTACTACCTCCAGCCATCTTCTCAATAGGTTCCTCAAAATAATGCGAAAAACAAAAGGAGTTAGATCAAAAAAACTAAATAAAGATAAAGTCTTTACCTCAAAGTGAAACCCTAAGAGAGTTTTCGAAACGTCCACCAAATTGATTCCTTGAGCAATCCAAATGCTGTTATAAGATTGATACACGATCCCACAAACAGTCCCAATGTTGCTCGGAGATCGACACACGATCTTCGCCAAACAACCACCAATGCTTTTGGAATCGACACACGATCCCATGAAGAACCTGGGATGCTCTGATACCACTTATTACGCGCGTCAGGCAACAACCAATTAAGGAACTCCAAACAACAGAGAGAGATGCACCAGAGAAGTACCCAAAAGACAAGAACAAAAAACAAGAAAGAAAACTAAACACAATATTTAACGAGGTTCGGCAATTTGCCTACGTCCTAGAGGTAAAGGGAGAGATTTTATTGATTCAACAATCAATTACAGGTTTTCAGAGAGATACAATTCATGGGGTTTTACCCCTTTATTTATATCCAGAGAGTCCTGGAGTTTTAGGAAGCCATAATTAGATTCGACTCCTTTTCAGAAACGAAGTCCGAATCTCAATAGGAGAAGTAGATTCGCCTATCGGTCGACTGGGCCGGTCGACCAACCTCTTCCTACGGTCGACCGATTGGTCGACTGGGCCGGTCGACCAACTTCTTCCTACGGTCAACCAATCGGTCGACCGCTGCCAACAGAAACTTCATATATGCCAGTCGGTCGACCACACTTTTCCTATGCACATGCCGTGCATGTCAGTCGACCAAGCCGGTCGACCGCCCTTATGTTCTTGCTACATATGGATGCGTTCTCGCTCTTTTTGGTCTCCGATCTCTGCACTATCTCTTCCGATGAGCTAAAAAAAACTCTACCATAAGCTTTTATCTCCTCTCCCCCTACACCGATTGTCTTCGATTATTTTCTGGAGCCAAAGAAGATGGTTAATGTCACTGATCATGGCTGGACAATGACCCCTGGATGCCTAAATCAGATTTCTCTCCAAGAAGCTTAATGGAAGTAAGAGGAGTGAAAATCTCATACAAGACCCTGCACTCAACTCCTTATTTATAGAGGAGTGAGTTATGCTAGGTTGGCATGTGAACCTAGTTGTCTAGATATGAGCACCCGAGCAAATTGGAACAAGCACGCAGGAGCGATCCTTAATCAGTGTGGTAGAATAAACAGCCGTGGTAGCATACAATCCCTTTCTTGGAAACTCATGCAACCAAACAAGAAGTTTAGCTTCACCGATCTTGGTGTGACGAAGACCCTCCAACGCTAAAAGTTCTTTGCAAGAAGAAAGTTTAATGAAGTAAGAGAAGAGTTACAATCTATTATTATATGAGACCCGTGCTTAACTCCATTTTTATAGAAGAGTAAGCCAGTAGTTTGTTATGTCAGGTGGCAAGTCAAACCGGCAGTCAAACCGGCTGTCAAATGAATTGATAGGAGCACTTGAGCAAATTAGAACAATTATACAGGAGCTGTCAAATGCATCTCCCTACTAATCTTCTTTGCTCACTCAGGGCCCAAATGTAATCGGTTGTTTTTTCTGTTCACAAAAATACCCCAATCCTAAAAATAACACCTTCTCTCTTTTCTTAAGGATAACTCTTCTTCAAAAATTCAAATCCTCAACAGTATCTTCAGAAAATCTTTCCTCAGCTGTCTTACTCTGTTGCCTTGCCCCATATTTCATTCTGGAAAACTCTAGAACTCACTAAACCGAAGAACTCAATAAAACATAGAGAAGTGTAGTGCGAACATCACCATTGGCTCTTTGAAGAAACATGTCACTGTCTGAATAAGTTACTAGATCAATATTTAATTACTCTTTTAGCTGGTCGCATTTGGTTTTATCTTTTAAATTCTACTCTTATCTTTCATGTCAGCTGAGATTTAAATTGATCTTAGTTTTATCTTTTAGTTGGAACTGTTAACTAAAGGGCTGAATAATCTCTAGAGGTCAACTATGTTTTGATGAATGAGAATATTGAACTGAACTAAGGTTGAGAGTATAATGAATGTCATTCCTGTTTCTTTCCAAAACCCCTTCCCCTGCCCATTGCCTATATTAACTACCCCAAACTAGAAGTTTTGGGAGAGTCCAAGAAACATTTTAGCATTACTGACAGCCCAGGTTTCATTAAAAAAAGCCTCTCATTGATTAGGTAGGAGGGTTCGACTGAGAGATTGAGTTGTATGGAATACTTATTTTCAAAAGTTATAATTTTCGTTTGGATATTACGATTGCAGGTTTGATTTGGAAAATGTCATTGGATATGAAGTTAATATATTTTCTTAGTGAGAGAATTGATTTTTGATTATATTTATTATTATTGGTATAATGTTAGGCCATTGTGAGGCCTGATTTTTTAAAAAAGAATTTAGAGATTTTTTTCTTTCTAATTTAAAAACATGACTTCTGGCTGTACTCAGAGGGAGTCTCTCAGTTTTTGCATTTAGGTATACATATCAGTAGCATCTATTTTCTTCGCAGCAGTGGAGTTAGCGACCGTGTTTCTTTTATTAGGTTTGTGAATCCATACTGGACTATAGAAGAGAGAGAGAGAGAGAGTGGGGGCCGTTTGTTTTGCGTAAAACTCCGTAATTCGTAAATGACTTACTACCCAGTTACAACTACGGCGTTTGTTTGAACCGTAATTCGTAAAAGACTTACGTAACTCAACTAACACTCACTTGCAACCCAGTTACCACTCACTTACAGCCCAGTTACAGTTAATTTGTGGTCATACAAATTTGTAATATTTTTTATATTAATATTAATTTTTTTAATATTTAACTTTTTTAATATTTATTTGCAGTATTAAAACTTTTAAAATCACCAAATAGTTAATTTTGTGGTCAAATTTTTCACTTTACAATTTTATATTACCAATCAAACACCGTAAAATTTACATACATGTAACTCATTTACAATTATAAAAGACTTTACCAATTACAACTACGAATTACGGCCAGCTACGACAACCAAACAAACTATATATGAGGCTAAGATATCCTACTGGAAGGATGACCTGGAACAAAGATAATATGAAGTCGATTCAAACAAGTGGTTTTCGTCCTCTGGCTACAACAGCGGGTGTATTAATTTGGAAAATTGAATTTCAATCAGAAACAAAAATCTCAGTTAATTTCTCAATTTATTCATTCAATAATCGAAACTAAATAATTTGGTGCATCACTCTTATATTCCGAACATTCAAATTTTTGTATACACCAGACGCCTGAACACTTGGACACTTGAGGACAGTTCTCGAACACTTCAATGACATTTCAAGTAATGTAACTATGACAATATCACAGTTTTGATGCAATCATGGAGCTTTTTCTGTGCATGATATTAATAATAGATTCTATCAGATGACCAGCTAAGGTCATTTGTTTGATGATTACTCAGCATATAGGTTACTGTATACACAAATAAGAACATCTCTAAAATATTTGTTAGTCTCACATTAAGTGGCCCACTAACCTTTTATTGTTAATTGGATTTCATAATCATAGCATAATTGATATTATGTATGCCCAAATATAAAGGTTACATTTGTATAAGTTTAATAACTATATAGGAGATTAAGGGCTATGATGGGTGGTTTTCTCCATATGGTTATTTGCAATATGTAAACCCTCTTCTCTCCTCCATTATAGGAAAACAAAACCCCCCTTTTGTGCATCCATCACTTTTCAGTTTTTGGGTTTGTGAAAAGAAAATGAGACAGAGAGAAGAAAGTGTTTACAGATTAGGGTTTTTGTAAGGAGAAAAGAAAGAGATTGAGATCTATATCAATCCACCTTCATCAATCCTTCATATGGCTTCAGATTAGGGTTTTTGCAAGGAGAAAAGAAAAAGATTGAGATCTATATCAATCCACCTTCATCAATCCTTCATATGGCTTCAGGTATGTATTTATTGTATATTTGTTCTTGAGATGTATGGATTCTAGATCCTTGATAAATGATTTCATTATCATGAAGTTCTTTAAGTTTTTAATCTAACATTTGGTATCAGAGCAGGTTAAGAATCTATGCATCTCAGAATAGAATTATGGACAAATTAGGGTTTTATGATTAACTGTTTCAAAAGCAAATTTTGATCATTCAATTGTAGAATTTTAAAGAGGATTTAGTAGCCTTTCTTCAAAATTCTATTAAATTTTAATATTCCTCTAATTGTGCAATCACTTGGATCAAATTAGTATAAGAAATCCTAATTTTCCTTTTGTTATGGCTTCAGTCGATTAAACAGTTGTCTGTATACGGTTTCTGTTTCATCGACTGTTAGTCGACTAGCCCACAATATTAGTCGACTAGGTCGCCTCCCAGAAAATTATGACTCTCTGTATTTTTACTGTCGGTCGACTTGATCTTTTGGTTAGTCGACTAATAATTAGTATAGTCGACTAACCCCTTACCCTAGTCGACTAATAAATTGACTTGAAGCTGTATGGTTCTCTATTTCTCTGCCTAGTCGACTAAACCTTTACTTTATAGTCGACTTGACTTGACCCTAGTCGACTGAGACTTCATTTATAGTCGACTTGCCTTGCCCCTAGTCGACTAGTCTTACCTTTATAGTCGACTTGACTTTACCCTAGTCGACTAGGATTACCTTGACCAGTCGACTAATGTTTGTTTAGTTCAATCATAAATGTATGTTACACATATAATGTTATTGTGTTAATATTGATTGAATTGGTCAAGTGACAATATTGGAGTATTATAGAATAATTCAAATAAAAGGTTAGAGAATATTGTTGGTTAGTTTATATTCATACGGTTTATTGATTTAGTAGTTGCCAAGTGACCTATATTAGCGAGCCTTATGAATATACAACTACATAAAAGATTTGTCAATAAGGGTGACATTAAAGTCAATAATATTCTCGGTGGCGGTTCTAGTTAGGAGATTGGGACTCGCCCAAAGGAAAGTCTCTTTCAAATAATTACGAACCGGGTAGGGTAGTGTAATTTATGCAACTCAGTGGTGTAGAATTGGATACCCAAAGGTAACATGACTTACTGTCTAAGTGGCATAAATTATATTAGACCTACATAGGTGATAAAAGGTCTCACCTGTAGAGTGAACACTGGATATGCTTAGGTTTCGCCCAAAGGAAAAATCAAAGTGATATCAATAGTTCATCTTCATAAAATTTAATGCTTTTGTATTGATTCGAGGCCTTAATGTGAGCATTGTCCTATTTTGTTTCAGTGAACGTTCCCACTTCCTTCACTCTCATGCATCTAGCATTCCAGTCCTGGATGGTACAAACTTTTCTGAATGGTTTGAACATGTCCAATTCACACTGGGTGTACTGGATCTTGACATGGCTCTACTAGTTGAGAAACCTGAGGAAATCACTGCTGAAAGTACAACAGATCAGATTAGTCATGCTAAAGCCTGGGAAAGATCGAACAGACTCAGTCTCATGTTCATTAAAATGACCATTGCCAAAAATATCAAAACTTCACTCCCTCAGACTGCTAACGCTTCAGAACTTTTAACTGCTGTAAAAGACCGGTTTAAATCTGCTGATAAGTCATTGGCTGGCACTCTTATGGCTGAATTAACTACCATGAAATATGATGGTAGTAGAGGAGTCCAACAACATATCCTCAATATGACTGATAAAGCTGCAAAGTTAGGAACACTGGGAATGAAAGTAGATGAATCCTTCTTGGTACAGTTCATCCTCAACTCACTTCCTCCTAAATTCGAACCATTCAAGATTCACTATAATACTCATAAGGATAAGTGGAATCTGAATGAACTGACTAATATGTGCATTCAAGAGGAAGTGAGACTGAGGCAAGAAGGACATCACTTGGTGTTGGCAGTAACTCAAGGAGCTATACATAAGAAGGGAAAGTATGGAAGAGGTAAGAGGTTTCCACCAAAGAAAGGGAATGAACCTGGGAAAAGTAGCCAGGGTCATGGAAAGAGTTTCACTGTCAAATGCTACTTTTGTGGCAGAAAAGGACATGTGAAGAAGGATTGCAACAAGAGAAAGGCTTGGTTCAAAAAGAAAGGTATGAATCTTTCTTTTGTATGTTATGAATCAAATCTTGCTGAAGTTCCTTCTAATACTTGGTGGATTGACTCTGGAGCCACAATTCATATAACTAATTCAATGCAGGGATTCCTTACAACCAGGAAACCGAAGGAAAGTGAAAAATTTGTCTTTATGGGGAACCGTCTCAAAGTGGAGGTCGAGACTGTTGGAACTTATCGACTACTCTTAGAGACGGGTCATCAGATAGATCTTGTAGACACTTTTTATGTACCTTTGATTTCTAGGAATTTAATGTCTTTATCCAAATTAGATGTTGCTGGATATTCAGTTTTATTTAGTTGTGGAAAACTCAATTTGATGTTTAATTCAATTTCGGTTGGACATGGAATTTTATGTGATGGTTTGTATAAAATTTCCTTGAATTATGAGTTTGCACAATCTCTTTTAACCCTGCATTCGAATGTTGGTTCTAAACGTGGCTTAATTGATGAAAAATCTTCTATCTGTGGGCCAAAGGCCCATCACTCTAGTTTTGATGATGATCAACTCATGAAGTTATGATTATTAATGATCTTGTGTTTAATTAGTGACAGATTCATTATCAAGATCTTAGTAGGTGTGGAGCTTCAACAAAGGATTTAAAGTCAAGTTGGAAGCTAGCACCGGTTGATTCACGAGCTATGCATCAAGACCACATCTAGAGATGAGCTCGGTGGATTGCACTTGGACCAAGTCAAGAGATGAGAAGCCTTCAAGGGAAGACTTCAAGAAGCTGAAGACTTGTGTCTAGGTATAAGATTTTTATTTGTTTTAGATAAAAATGTAAAGGATAGAATAGATTGGTGGATTGCTCAAGTCATATCACACACACACTCTTGAGATTTAATTGTCTTTTCATAAAAGAATTTTTAGTTAGAAAAGACTCTTTCATTTTGGTAAAAAGATTTTTCCTTATGACAAAATATATGTCTTGGTTTTTGATATTCATGTTTACATCTTTCAACCAAAACAAGTTTAGTGCTTTATGTCAAAAACTAGATATTTCATCTTGATTGTGTAGTGGATCATATCCATACACACTATGCTTTAAAGTATATCTTGTTTTTGTATTTGATGAAAATTTGGAAAAACATGTTGTTTTAGAAAAACAGTTTTGTTATGAGCCAATATTTCCAAATTACAAAAAATAGTCAAATCTTTAATAACATGCCTTGATTTTGTGCAAGCATGTTTCTATATCATAAAACTATTTTTTTGTAGAATTTCTAAGTATTTATGGGATTTTTTATAAGCCAAAAAGACCAATCTTTAATCCAAAATTTTCAGGTTCTGGCAGTTCTGATTTTTCAGAACTGACAGTGGCCGGTCGACCGGGTCGGTCGACCGGACGTGCACAGACGTGCACGCCTGTGTGCACTGGAGAACGGTCGACCGTGCCGGTCGACCGCTTCAGAGAGCTTTGCTCTCAGGAAATCTCGGTCGACCGGGCCGGTCGACCGATAGAGAGTTTACTCTCTTCTCCAGTTGCTCGGTCGACCGGGTCGGTCGACCGGAGGCTCCAACGGTCGGATTTTGACTGTTGGCAGTCGACCGGACCGGTCGACCGGCAGCTCTGACAGAGCCCAACGGTCAGATTTTTCTGGCCTCTATAAAAGGGGGTTTTGTCATTGTTTGAAGCTAAGATTTTAGGAGAGCTTTTGTCCAGTTATTTCTATACTTTTAGCAGAGTTTTCTCCACAAAATAGAGTGCCAATATTTTCCTATCAAAAGGGATTTTATCAAGAGATTGTTATTGTGATTTCTTGAGTTTTCCATCAAAGTTCTTTCCTTGATTTCTCACACTACACTTGAGCATCCATAGTTGTATCTATCCTATAGGAGAGTGTTGTAGTGAGAGTTTTTGTAGGTGATCAAGTGTTTAGATCACCAAGATTTCATCTTGTACTTTGAGGAGACGGGCAAGTGTGCTCGTGGTTGTTTAGGGTTCGGGTGCGAACTCTTGTAGCTTGAGGTGCGGCCTCGACGAGCCGGTGGGCTTGTGGTGTGTAAGGGACTTTGGGAGTCCGAGGCTTGCTTGTAGGTGTTGCGGCACCAAGGAGAGATCCGGTTGGATCGTGCATAGTGGAAATCCTTCGTGTGTCGAAGGCGGGGATGTAGAGCAAGTGTGCTCGAACCTCGAAACAAACCCTTTGTGTTTGCGATTGCTCACTCTTACTCTCTTACTCTTTTTGTCTCACTTATATCTTGCATTACTTTATAGTCTTTATCTCTTATATGCATGATATACCTTTGTGCTCATAATTGTTATACTTGCTTGGGATTTTGTATTAACACTAGTATTCAACCAAGAGAGCCAACGCGGCACCTCAACCCATTCAAGGGAATCTAGAGGAGTTTGTCCAGAGCCTCGCAAGGGGAATTCGGCAACACTCTTGTGTTATACATAAGTGTTCAATTAAAAGAAGTTTTATTTGGTCATCTTAGTTTTAATTCCGCATTATTTGTTCATAAGTGACCATTAGATTAGCCATCACTATTCACCCCCCTCTAGGTGATCTTACAATTGGTATCAGAGCCAAGTGCTCTTGATATTGGGTCTAACAACCTAGAGTTAAAGATCCTCCTTTAGGCTAATCACAATATTTTGTACACACACTATGGACTTCATGTCACCACCCACCTTTGACATTCTTAACATCCAAATTTGGAAGGTTAAAATGTCTTTGTTCCTCAAAGGACTTGGCCTTAGTGTATATCTTGCCACAAACTAATAAAGAATATTGCTTAAATGGTAAGAACATTGAGGCTAATGCAAAAGCCTTCATGCTATTAAGTCAACCCTAAATGATGATTATTTATCTAGGGTTTCTAACGTTGATTCGGCTTTTGTAGCTTGGAACATCATCACCTCCCTTGGTGAAAAAGATCTATATTATGCGGGGAGCGATTCGGACGTTGGAAGCGACATCTCCAACGTGTGCTATATGGTCCAAGGGGATAACCCCCTTGAGGTAAACACCGAATCCGATGATGAGGATGTAGACATGTCATATGATGAGCTTGCTACCTTTGTCATCTTGTGCTTGAAAAATATGACATGATTAAAAAGAAAAAAAAAATTGAAAAGGAACTTAATTGCATGCATGTAGAACATGACTCTTTTAAAAGTAACATTGCATGTTTAGAAAAAGATAATAAAATTTGAAAAAGAATTTTGATGTCATGCTTAATGATAAAGATTCTTTAGAAAATAAAATGGCATGCCTAGAAAAGAAAATGAAGATTTGAAAAATGAGAATATTTCCTTAATGTCTAAATTGAATGTTTTATGTGAAGGAAATATGATTTGAAAAATAAGATTGATTTGGTGGAAAAACAAAAGGAAGATGTTTTTCAAGAAAATAAATCTTTGAAAAGAAAAATTTGTGAAAAGGAAAAGATTTTGTTTCACAAAAGAAAAAGAAAAGTGATTCTATATCTCATCATGCTTCTCATGCACACATTGATCAAAATGAGATTAAAAATTTGAAAAATAAAATTGATAATTTGAGCTCTAATTTGAGCTCATGTGCATTCAATCATACTAGATTGGAATCCTTGTTTCAAAAGAAACAAGTTCCTCATACTCATGCACATCATCATCATGACCATGCTTATGATGCACATCATGCTCACACTCCCACTCATAAGTATGCTAAGGTGTACACATGTACACATTGTGGCCGCAAAGGCCATCTAAGAAAGTTTTGTTATGAAAGGTTAAATGTTCTTTTTTTTGATAAAAATAAAAATGCTTGGGTTCTTACAAGACTAACCCCATAGGACCCAAGAAAATATGGGTACCAAAATCCCCACCTTGCGTATTTGATGTAGGTGAGGAATCTCTCAAAACGTGAGAGATTTGGTGCCTTGGTAGCGGGTGCATTTGAACTAAAATGACACATACTTGGAGCACCGCTATCAAGAAAATTTTGGTGGGTCAACCACCATGCTTGGAGTTTTGGAGTTGGTAACAATTTCTAAACTTCTATTTTATTTATGTACATGCTTTTTATTTCCATAATATCATTCATAGCATGTTCATGTTTTAAGATTTTATGTGCTTCATGTGGTATTTACATGCTTAAATGTAGAATGTGTCAAAACTTGCATTTATACATATATGAATAGTGAAACAATTGACTCATATATATTTGAACTTCATGCTCATTTGTATCCACTATATGCATGTGTATAGGCTAGTTTTGATGATTCGGTCATTTATACTTGTTATGCCTATCTTTGATCTTACTTCATGTATATGTGTGTTTAATTCAATCTAATAAATATACATGTATACCACTTGAGTCATTTGCCTTCATGCAATATATATTGGACTCTTTTCATATTTGGGATATGTATGCGTATTGTTAGAGTTAGATAAATCATACATATACCATGAAGATTAGTATTTTAATAAATAATAAAAAAAATGATTTTTCATTTGTACAACAAAATGTGATTTATGATCTTTTTGAGCTTGAATGACTATTTTCATAAAGCATTGCTAAATACAAAATACTTTATGAAAAATATATGATTTGTTTTAAGATGAAAAATAAGATTTTCATGAGATTCATGCTTCACTTTCTATTTCATGAAAATACCATTTACATAACCTTTGAACACTCATCTTTTATGATAAAAGATAATTTTTGAGCTTTATGGACTATAAGTGCTTGAACTTTTATGTATTTAGTATTATTCATGGAAAACATTTGACTTTGTATTTTTGAAGGATCTTTAACTAGTTTGTCAAAAATCCATTTAAACTAGTTATCTATTCTTCAAATTGATTCACATGATCCTATTTGTAATCATATGGATAAATTCTTTTGTATTTTCAAAATTTATTTGATGCTTCATGATTTAAATATTAGTTTAAATGTTAGCATTTGTCAACACTTGGATTTTATACTTATACACATTATGGATCACAAATAAATCTATATATGATTGGATTTGAATGCTTATTTGTGCCCATTAGGTGTGTTAGTATAGCCTAAGTTTTGATGATTATTACATTTTAAACTTGTATCCCATTTTGGATTTATGCTATGATCATGTGCTTTCATTTCATGTATATGTTTATCTTGCCAAAACATTAAGATATACATGGATACCTCTTGAGTCATTTGCCTTTCATGCAAATCTATATATGGACTCAATTGTGTTTTAAGGATATGTATGTATACTTAATGTCTTGTCAAAACATACATATATCTTGAAATATAAATTTTTGTTTTTAATAAAAATTTTGTAATTTTTCAATAAAATTTTGTGATGGATTTCATGATTTCAAAATTTTAAGGAATATTGAGTTTTATTGCTATTTTTCATGATACCATGTTCCACATAACACTATCACACTCACTTCTTTTGATATGGACCTTATGGATAGAGTGCTTTTTAGTGCCTTGTGTTTCATTGGTATTTCATGAAAAACTTGTGACTTATTCCTTGATTGAAGGATTTCGTACTAGTTGTTAAACACCTTCATTTAACTAGTTCGAATTCTTCATGTGGTAGATTTTATGATATATACACTTAAGCTTAATCTTACAATTGGTATTGGATATTTTCAATTGGTATCAATATGACCTCTTATTGTGTATACTCATATGTTGTTCTTTCATGTATGTATGCATCTACTTCAATTGATATTATCTTTTCATACATATATGTGATCTTTTGTGCTTGATTTACACACGTATATTATATACTATATGTTTGCTTATCAAGATTTTGGTTTTAAAAAAAAAAATATTTGATATGAACTTGTGTTTTGTATTGCCTATATGCAAGGAGAGCTTAACATCTCTCTTACATATAGATTCATGTTGAGTGTATTGTGTATTGAGGAGCTTAACATCTCTTCTTTATATGGTACACGTGTGTAGGGGGAGCTTCACATCTCCTCTTATGCATTACATAATATGTGTTATGTGAGTTAGGGCTTGTCATCCCTTCTTCATGTAATGCATATGTGTAGGGAAGTTAACTTAGCGTCTTCCTCTTCATGAATGTATATCGCATATAAATCTTATTGATTGATTTGATTTTACCCTCCTTGATTTCCTTATTTTTGACAAAAATGGGGGAGAAAATTGTTTGATGATTTGAACTTTGAACCCTTTGTTGATGATTGACAAAAAGGGGAGAGAAGTATTGAGTTATATGCATGATTTCCTTAAGGGGGAGAAGTATTTGTTCCTTACTTAAGGGAGAGAAAAGATTTTGAGATGATTTTGAGTTTTTATACTTGTGCTTTTACTCATGCATCACAAGAAATAAAAGATTTGTTTTGTTTTACATGCATTCATTTGCATACATTTTTATGTGCTTCATTGAATATCTATTGCTTATTATTATGCATGAGTTAAGGGGAGCTTCTTTGAAGCTTTACTTTAATCCATGCATATATAACGTCATGAGTTTTGTCATCATCAAAAAGGGGGAGATTGTTGGCCCAAAGGCCCATCACTCTAGTTTTGATGATGATCAACTCATGAAGTTATGATTACTAATGATCTTGTGTTTAATTAGTGACAGATTCATTATCAAGATCTTAGTAGGTGTGGAGCTTCAACAAAGGATTAAAGTCAAGTTGGAAGCTAGCACCGGTTGATTCACGAGCCTATGCATCAAGACCACATCTAGAGATGAGCTCGGTGGATTGCACTTGGACCAAGTCAAGAAGATGAGAAGCCTTCAAGGGAAGACTTCAAGAAGCTGAAGACTTGTGTCTAGGTATAAGATTTTTATTTGCTTTAGATAAAAATGTAAAGGATAGAATAGATTGGTGGATTGCTCAAGTCATATCACACACACACTCTTGAGATTTAATTGTCTTTTCATAAAAGAATTTTTAGTTAGAAAAGACTCTTTCATTTTGGTAAAAAGATTTTTCCTTATGACAAAATATATGTCTTGGTTTTTGATATTCATGTTTACATCTTTCAACCAAAACAAGTTTAGTGCTTTATGTCAAAAACTAGATATTTTATCTTGATTGTGTAGTGGATCATATCCATACACACTATGCTTTAAAGTATATCTTGTTTTGTATTTGATGAAAATTTGGAAAAACATGTTGTTTTAGAAAAACAGTTTTTGTTATGAGCCAATATTTCCAAATTACAAAAAAAATAGTCAAATCTTTAATAACATGCCTTGATTTTGTGCAAGCATGTTTCTATATCATAAAACTATTTTTTGTAGAATTTCTAAGTATTTATGGGATTTTTTATTAAGCCAAAAAGACCAATCTTTAATCCCAAAATTTCAGGTTCTGGCAGTTCTGATTTTTCAGAACTGAGTGGCCGGTCGACAGGGTCGGTCGACCGGACGTGCACAGACGTGCACGCCTGTGTGCACTGGAGAACGGTCGACCGTGCCGGTCGACCGCTTCAGAGAGCTTTGCTCTCAGGAAATCTCGGTCGACCGGGCCGGTCGACCGACATAGAGTTTACTCTCTTCTCCAGTTGCTCCGGTCGACCGGGTCGGTCGACCGGAGGCTCCAACGGTCGGATTTTGACTGTTGGCGGTCGACCGGACCGGTCGACCGGCAGCTCTGACAGAGCCCAACGGTCAGATTTTTTCTGGCCTCTATAAAAGGGGTTTTGTCATTGTTTGAAGCTAAGATTTAGGAGAGCTTTTGTCCAGTTATTTCCATACTTTTAGCAGAGTTTTCTCCACAAAATAGAGTGCCAATATTTTCTATCAAAAGGGATTTTATCAAGAGAGTGTTTATTGTGATTTCTTGAGTTTTCCATCAAAGTTCTTTCCTTGATTTCTCACACTACACTTGAGCATCCATAGTTGTATCTATCCTATAGGAGAGTGTTGTAGTGAGAGTTTTTGTAGGTGATCAAGTGTTTAGATCACCAAGATTTCATCTTGTACTTTGAGGAGACGGGCAAGTGTGCTCGTGGTTGTTTAGGGTTCGGGTGCGAACTCTTGTAGCTTGAGGTGCGGCCTCGACGAGCCGGTGGGCTTGTGGTGTGTAAGGGACTTTGGGAGTCCGAGGGCTTGTAGGTGTTGCGGCACCAAGGAGAGATCCGGTTGGATCGTGCATAGTGGAAATCCTTCGTGTGTCGAAGGCGGGGATGTAGAAGCAAGTGTGCTCGAACCTCGAAACAAACCCTTTGTGTTTGCGATTGCTCACTCTTGCTCTCTTACTCTTTTTGTCTCACTTATATCTTGCATTACTTTATAGTCTTTATCTCTTATATGCATGATATACCTTTGTGCTCATAATTGTTATACTTGCTTGGGATTGTTATTAACACTAGTATTCAACCAAGAGAGCCAACGCGGCACCTCAACCCATTCAAGGGAAATCTAGAGGAGTTTGTCCAGAGCCTCGCAAGGGGAATTCGGCAACACTCTTGTGTTATACATAAGTGTTCAATTAAAAGAAGTTTTATTTGGTCATCTTAGTTTTAATTCCGCATTATTTGTTCATAAGTGACCATTAGATTAGCCATCACCTATTCACCCCCCCTCTAGGTGATCTTACACTATCTTGTGGCATAGACGACTGGGGCATATCTCCAGGGATAGAATTGAAAGATTAGTGAAGAATGGGATTTGGATAACCTAGACTTCACTGATTTTGGATTGTGTGCGGATTTCATAAAAGGAAAGCAAACCAAACACACCAAGAAAGGTGCCACAAGAAGCAAAGAGCTTCTTGAGATAATTCATACAGACATTTGCGGACCACTCTCTATTCAATTTTACGGGAGAGAGAGATACTTTATCACCTTTATAGACGATCTGTCTCGTTATGGTTATGTATATCTAATTCATGAAAGTCTCAGGCTGTTGACATCCTTGAGGTGTTCATTACAGAAGTCGAGAGACAATTAGATAGAAAAGTTAAAATCATGAGATCAGATCGAGGTGGTGAGTATTATGGAAGATACGATGAGTCAGGACAGAATCCTGGCCCATTTGTCAAATTTCTAGAAAAGCATGGCATTTGTGCTCAATACACAATGCCAGGTACGCCTCAGCAGAATGGAGTTGCTGAAAGGCGAAACCGGACACTTATGAATATGGTTAGGAGCATGATGAGCTTCTCTAATGTACCTAATTCATTGTGGAATGAAGCCTTAAAGACTGCTATGTATATCTTGAACAGGGTCCTAGTAAGGCAGTCTCAACGACTCCTTTCGAGTTGTGGACTGGTAGGAAACCTAGTTTAAGACATTTACATGTTTGGGGTTGTCCAGCAGAGGCTAGAATATATAATCCACATGAAAAGAAATTAGACTCAAGGACCATATCAGGACATTTCATTAGTTATCCAGATAAGTCTAAAGGGTACAAATTCTATTGTCCTAACCATAGTACTGAATTGTTGAAACTGGTAATGCCAGATTCCTGAGAATGGCGAAATTAGTGGGAGTGATGAACCAAGAAAGGTGGATCTTGAAGTGATAAGGGTAAATATCCCAATACCCTTTCCTTCAAGAGAAATTGTTGTCCCTCAGCTTGATCATCAAGCTGAGTCACCAGAACAACATGATGATAACGGTTCACCACTTCATGAGGATATCGCCACTGAAAATGTTGTAGAACCACCACAACCGGCAGCTTTGAGGAGATCTCAAAGGAAAGAAGATCTGCCATTTCAGATGATTATGTGGGTGTATCTACAGGAATCTGATTTCGATATTGGGATTAATAAAGATCCAGTTTCATTTTCACAAGCCATTGAAAGTAATGATTCTAGCAAATGGATTGATGCTATGAATGAAGAGTTGAAATCTATGGACCAAACAAAGTCTGGGATCTCGTCGAATTGCCTAGTAACTGTAAGAAAGTCGGGGTGTAAATGGTCTTTAAGACCAAGCGCGACGCCAAAGGCAATATCGAACGATATAAGGCCAGACTTGTGGCTAAAGGTTTCACTCAGAAAGAAGGCATTGATTATAGAGAAACCTTCTCTCCAGTATCAAAGAAGGACTCTTTTAGAATCATTATGGCCCTTGTAGCTCATTATGACTTAGAGTTACATCAAATGGATGTGAAAACAGCTTTTCTGAATGGAAATTTGGATGAGGAAATATACATGGAGCAACCTGAAGGGTTCGCAAAGAAAGGAAAAGAACACTTGGCTTGCAAATTAAAGAAAAATCTACGGACTGAAACAAGCTTCCAGGCAATGGTATATAACGTTTAATGATACCATTACCTCATTCGGATTTACAGAAAACACTGTTGATCAGTGTATATATTGAAGATCAGTGGAGGAGCAAGTTTATCTTTTTGGTTCTGTATGTGGATGATATTTTGTTAGCCAGTAGTGATGTTGGTTTACTGTATGAAACCAAAAAATTTACCAAGAACTTTAAGATGGTTGATAGGTGAGGCAGCTTATGTCATTGGCATAGAGATCTTCAGGGATAGATCTCGAGGATTGTTAGGACTATCTCAGAAAGGTTATATCAATCGAGTCTTAGAAAGATTTCACATGGAACTATGTTCAGCCAGTTGTGCACCCATCATGAAGGGTGACAAATTAAGTGGGAGTCAGTGTCCAAGAAATGACTTAGAAAAGGAACAAATGCAGAAAGTTCCGTATGCGTCAGCAGTTGGGAGCTTGATGTATGCACATACTTGTATTAGGCCAGATATCAGTTTTGCAGTTGGAATATTAGAAGATACCAGAGTAATTCAGGAATGGAGCATTGGAAATTGGCAAAGAAAGTGATGCGATATCTTCAAGGGACGAAGGATCATATGCTCACATATAGGAGATCAGATCAGTTAGAAGTGATCGGTTATTCGGATTCAGATTTTGCTGGTTGCCCAGATAGTAGGAAGTCTACCTCAGGCTTTATATTCATGCTAGCAGGTGGGGCAATCTCGTGGAAGAGCGTAAAGCAGTCATCACTGCTTCATCCACGATGGAGGCTGAGTTCGTAGCATGTTTCGAGGCCACGAATCATGCATTATGGTTATGCAATTTCATTTCAGCACTTGGTGTAGTTGATTCTATTGCCAGGCCGCTGAAGATATTTTGTGATAATACAACAGCCGTTTTCTTCTCTAAGAATGGTAAGTACTCTAGTGGTTCCAGACACATGGAACTTAAGTACTTAGTCGTTAGAGAAAGAGTTCAGAAACAACGGGTGTCAATTGAGAATATAAGTACCACTCTAATGGTTGCTGATCCATTGACCAAGGGATTACCTCCAAAGACATTCAAAGAACATGTTATTAGAATGGGTCTTTTGAGTAATCTGTAATGTATGTTTTGGTGCTTATGTAATTGACACTATTGCGCAATAAAAGTTTGTTTCTGTATTTCCTGTTATCCATCTATGTGTGCACATATTATGTATGGATGGTTTGTTAAACAGGAAGGTCTTGACATGACAAATTACAGGGGTCGTTTTGGTTATAGACTCTATTAGTGAGGGTTATCAATGTTGTGGTACATAGAAGGGAGTATGACATAGATGTTGTATAACCGCTATGACTCACATTGGTGGTCCAAGTAATTGCAGTATTACAGTATTTCATTATTTGGACTTATCAGTTATTATTTTTAAATTCGTAATCACGTGTCAAGTTTTCAGTATGGAATCAAATAGAGTCAAATGTTTTAAAATGAGTCTTTTTGTTTGTTTTCTAAAGTTTTTAATGTAATCGGCTAGTGGTCCAAGTGGGAGAATGTTAGTCTTACATTAAGTGGCCACTAACCTTTTATTGTTAATGGATTCCATAAACATAGCATAATTGATATTATGTATGCCCAAATATAAAGGTTACATTTGTATAAGTTTAATAACTATATAGGAGATTAAGGGCCATGATGGGTGGTTTTCTCCATATGGTTATTTGCAATATGTAGACCCTCTTCTCTCCTCCATTATAGGAAAACAAAACCCCCCCTTTTTGCATCCATCATTTTTCAGTTTTTGGTTTGTGAAAAGAAAAGGAGACAGAGAGAAGAAAGTGTTTACAGATTAGGGTTTTTGCAAGGAGAAAAGAAAGAGATTGAGATCTATATCAATCCACCTTCATCAATCCTTCATATGGCTTCAGATTAGGGTTTTTGCAAGGAGAAAAGAAAGAGATTGAGATTTATATCAATCCACCTTCATCAATCCTTCATATGGTTTCAGGTATGTATTTATTGTATATTTGTTCTTGAGATGTATGGATTCTAGATCCTTGATAAATGACTTCATTATCATGAAGTTCTTTAAGTTTTTAATCTAACAATATTTCCTTAGACTCTTCAGTTATTCCTGCATCTCTGGAGGAAACAAAACCGAGCTGTTTGAGGCCTGTGCATTGCGAGTACACGCTTGCAGGGGCAGCGATCGTTGAATCCTAGAGGGTAGGCCGCCAACAACCTGCTGCACCAAGATACTCTCTCAGAGGGGCGCGATCTACTCTTAAGAACAGTGCTCCGCACGTCTCGATCAACATAGAGAAGTCCCTTCCTTCTTGAAAGTTTAATTTAAATAGCTTAGCAGTATTTCATATATCATTTTCCAACAAGACTGACTACTCTATATTTTTCTAAGGAAGATCTTGCTTATGTTTTCTTGTTATTTCACAATTAGCACTAAACCCATTTGCCTGTTTCGTGGTCTATCACATTCTGTACTGCATCAGTTGAGGCCTGTTTGTCGGTCTGTTATGTTCTTTTCTGCATCAATTGCCTTTGGGCAGTTTGACAGGCAGCATAAAAGTTTGTGGCATCTTATATGAAATGAGTTGTATGAAATCCTGATGTTGTTTTCTTTCACTAATCAGAAAGGAAAATCAAATTCTGGAGTCAGTTGGCCTTCCTATCTATGGCTTCAAAATATTGCATGAGAATGCTTGTATTTGCTTAAGATCCAAAAGGTCACTTAAAACTCATCCTCCAGTGAATTTGGTGCTGGGCTACTCTCGACATCAGCTGGATAATGAGATCAATTCTTCCGTGACCTAACCAACCTGTCGGGTCTAGTTCCTACCAAGATTAGGCTGACCTCGATCTAGAACTGGTTTCCCTTTCCTTGTAATATGGTGTTGGAGGTGCATGAATAGTTTACTCAGCATCTGTTGATATGTTTTCTTGCAATTTGTGCCGAGATTAAGTCTCCGAAAAGGGGTGAACTTCAGGACTGTTAGAAGCATCGGACCTACCTGGGTGGCAGCATGCAAATAGTAGGTTCTAAAATAACTCCTGGTGACGGAGACTTTTGATTGTTTGGACACGTGTCGTCATCCTGTAGGGTCAGATTTTTTTTACCACCACAGCAGTCTTAAACATAAGAATCTTTCCTTCTTGCCGGCAATTGAAACTCTCCAAAATCTCTAAATCAAAGACGTGTCACCCTTGATTTAGTATCATGCATGATGCATGCTCAAAATTGATCTTTCCATGCCGTCCCTTCAATGCTCAAAAAACAGTGATCAATGACCTAATGGAGCTAAACAGCTAAACTACAAACCTAAAATAGACCAAGATACCATCACCACAACTGCAATTTGGACAAACCCTTAAGCCCTTAGCTTATAGGTAGAAAATTCAAATTCAATAAGAAAATATTACTCTTGATTTTACATCAGCTGCATATAACCTAATTTACAGCAAAATTGAGGCCTTAGGGTTTTTGTAAAGGTCTTGATAAGTACATTATTATTAATTTTATTATTCAAGTTTAAGCCATCATTATGCATATCTAATCGTGCAGTTCATTAACTTCTTAAAGAGTTAGGTTAATTAATTAGATCCCATCTTTCACTTCGATAAAAAAAAAACCACAAATCAATCTGTCTGTCACTCTCGGATTTGGAAGATCATGGAAGATCAAAAACAAAGATATGCTTTAAAAAATTACGTGAGAAACAAACACAAATAGTTAATATGTGCATGTCTTGCATACCCTTATGCTCCATGCTCGCTACAAAAGTCAATAAATAACGATCAGATCCTGACTGTAAAACCAAGAGCAAACCAATACAGTCTCTCATTCCAAGCAAATTGCAAGATGGCAAACTCTCTCCTGCCAGCAGCAATCCTAGTGCTAGC
The DNA here is from genome assembly GCA_038442645.1 of Agave tequilana. NCBI lineage: Eukaryota > Viridiplantae > Streptophyta > Magnoliopsida > Asparagales > Asparagaceae > Agave > Agave tequilana. The sequence continues at coordinate 88,121 of JAVJIF010021584.1, forward strand.
AGCACTAGCAGTCCATCTCAATCTCGCCACCTCTTCTCGTGTCTTCGGAACTTGTCGTGCCAATGGCCATGTACGCTTACAAAGCAACGCCACTGGCCACTGCAGCCCCAAGAGCACATCGAATTGCTGCGAGGCTCGCAAGATCTACCCTCGGTTCCACTGCTCCCCTCCGTGAAGCGCAGAACACGCGCGATCATGACCCTCAACAGCTTCACAATGCACGGCCGAGTTGGCGGCCCTAACAATGTTCGCAAGAGCAACACACTCCTACCTCCTCCCTTTCTCAAGGCACACGCTGTCACTACCTTCGACAATACTACTACTGAAGGGGACAGCGTGACTCGTGACGGAAAACAGGTACAGAAATATCACATGGAAGGCTAATACTACTATCAAAGGGGATGGCGTGACTGATGCCAGGTTCGGAAATATCGTATGGAATGCTAATACTACCACTAAAGGTGATGACATGCCTATCAAGATGATAGCAAATACGGTACTATCACGGGCAATATCGCAAAACACAGCTATAATAATATACATCCGAGAGGCACGGCAAAGTGCGAAAACAAATACCACGATGATAAACAGCTGGTGGTTGCGCTGTCTACAGGGTGGTACAATGGAGGCAGCCGTTGCTTGAAGAACATAAGGATCAGAGGGAACGGGAAATCAGTGTTGGCCAAAGTTGTCGATGAGTGTGACTCGGTCAACGGTTGTGACTCTCGCAGCGGATTTCGCGTGCCGTGTGCCAACAACATAGTTGATGCCTCGCCGGCACTGTGGAAGGCTTTGGGGATCCCAAAGGGGAAGATTGGAAACTATGTGATTACTTGGTCTGATGTGTGATGACAGGTTATGTAGGTTGCTGCGAGAACTTTGCAACAGTAATACTGTATGAAAGTCATGCAGTAAGCTTTATCAGTGTGCTACTTGTGAGATATCACTTGTATATGTTAAGATCTTGTTATATATGTGGAAATAATGTTTGCGCGTGTTGATGTATTTGACCCATGACATCCAACAACAACGGGCATCTAGCTTCAAATTTATTCCAGGTGGAAACAAAATCGGCCACCTTATATTCGCAAATATTGATTATCGTCAGACGAATATCCCCAAAACGTACTTCAAAGGTGGAAACTGATCTTCAACACTTATGCTGCCCTCTTCGAGCAGTGAGGAATATGGTCAAATCTACGAAGCATCTTAACCTTGACAATCTAACCCTTGCCGACCATTAGGTGCTGCAGAAATCCTTAAGCCTCCAAATTACGGTATGAGGACATCTTGTATCTGGTTCCCTAGCGTGGTGTCGGATACCCAAGCAAAGTGATTCTCAAGGAAACTGGAAAGTACTAAGCTGCTTCTTCACAGTTGTATAGAAAACTATTTTTATGGTTGGTATTCTTATAAAGTTTTTTTTTGAAACTTATAAAAGGCTAGCGTACCTCCTTATTTTTTCAAGTAAGCAAGCAAGAAGAAAGAAAAAATTGAATAAGATCCATTCTTTACTTAAAATTTTAAATTATAGTATATTAGTCCGTAGACTAGTATGCAACAATTGATATCAAAACCATTCAATTTCTTTCCATTTCTTCTCTCCTCATGGCCCCACAACAATCTCAGCAATCCAAAGTACTCAAGTTAGTGAAAGATAACTATGAGAGTTAGTCAATTCAGATGAAAAGCTCTATTTGGTTCTCAAGAATTGTGAGAGCTAATCTTTGATGGGTTTAAGGAATCCACACCGGAGGTAGAAGCCATCTACAGCGCCGAAAGAAGAAGACTCTTAAAGAGTAAAAAAAGAAGGATATAAGTCTCTTTTCTACTCTATCAAGAGTTGGACGAGCCTACCTTCGAGAGAGTTACCGAAGCAACAAAGAGCAAGAAAGCATAGGAAATTATTGCAACCATCTACAAAGGAGCAAGAAAGCATAGGAAATTATTGCAACCATCTATAAAGGAGTCGAGGGGGTGAAGCGAATTCGCCTCCAATTTTGAGGGGCGATCTTGAAGCCGCTCAAATGAAAGTTGAAGAAAAAAAATCTCTAATTATTATTTACGATTACTTCTAATTGTAAATAAAATGAGAGAAATGGAAAGAAGATGAAGGACATCAGAGTGATGGAGAAATTGCTCCGATCCTCACATCAAAGTTCGAGCACGTGGTGGCGGCAATTGCGGAGTCCAAGAATTTGGAGGAGATCTCAGTAGAAGAGCTTTGGGATCTCTCCAAGTTCATGAGTAACTCATGCAAAAGAAGACTGGTTTAAGTTTTGGAACAAGCATTAGAGTTAAAGCTGACTCTAAATGTTCGAGGCTCACAAAGTAGAGGTCGTGTGGTCATGGTAGAGGTAGGGACATGGTCCCAATAACGAACCATTCAAAATAAAGTGGAGTTCAAAGCTTCAGAGGTCGAGGACGAAGCAATCAGGGAAGATTTACAACTGATGTGGAAACAATAAGAATGTCCAATGTTACAACTGTCAAAAATTTGAACACTATGCCTCGGATTGCTGGCACAGAACTGAAGATCTTACCAATCTCGTCGAAATAACAAATAATGTGGTTATAACTCTACTCTTCTTTTTGTTCATGATGATTCAAGTGTTCAAAATGATATTTGGCACCTTGACTCGGGTGCTAGCAACCCCATGTGCGGGAAGAAAGAACTTTTTATGGAGCTACGGAAGGAGTTCATAGAAGTGTGAGCTTGGTGAGATTCTTCAAAACTCCCCATTGAAGGTAGTGGGAAGATCAAAATCTATC